>JAINUW010000231.1:0-131066 GCA_020205615.1 Panax quinquefolius
GGTCAAACAAATTACCAAGATATTCGATGTCTGGGATGCACTGAGGAATGTAGGTTCCATTCGCCACCTTTATGTTCCGTAAAGGCAGATCATCGGTGGGAGTCTCAGGAAGTTGCACTCCATCCACCAAGACTCAAAGATGTCTTTGGGAGACATTTCAGAACTATTTAATGACAAATACTTTCCCGAAAGTGTTCGCTATACGTAAGGAAGTGGAGTTCATTGGGATTAGAGCAAAACAACACGACGGTGTCTCAAAGACGAGGCAAAGTTTCAGAGTTATCCGTGCTCAGCACCTCATTTGGTGGAGAATGAGGAACGATGACGCGGATGTTTTTAGAGGTTTGAAACCCAAGATACGCCAAGATCTCATTTCTCATAAATTTTCTCTATTCGGATGTTGTAAACAGGCTCAATTATTAGAGCGAGATAACGAAAGTATGGCCAACCGAGGGACCATAACCAGGATCATATCGTAGAGAAGTAGCCAATGTAATAATGATAACCAAATGAGAAAGAAAAAAGACGGACAAAATGGTAACCACTCTGGTGGTAATCATGGCCATGAAAATGTAAGAAGCGAAGTCAGAGGAGATTTTAAAAGAGGAGATTTAACAACCACTATGAAGACGACAAAGGCACGGCAAAGAATCGGTTCTATGGAGGAGAACGACCACCCATTATATGCTATAAATGCGGAAAGAGGGACATATCACCAAACCGCCCACAACAGCTCAAGGTATGCTATAATTGTGGAAAGGAAGGACATATCGCCGAGATCAGACGCAGAGCGAAACCTAGTTCAATGGGATTCGGTGACTCAAAAGATCGTCCCGTAAAAGTCAAAGTCAACGATTCCGGAAGAGCGCTTTGTCGTGATCGGTCAAAATGCGAGGAACCCAAACGAGGTGATCACGGTAAGCTATTTATAAATTCTTCGCTAAGTTTATACCTTACTTGATACCGGCATACCCATTCATTTATCTCTCCCGCATGTGCTCAACGCTTAAACTCGACCGAGAAATTAGATTTTGACCTATCTCGTGGAAACTCCGCTAGAGAAACTTTCATCACATCCATCGCTTATAAATCTTGTTTGATTCAAGTTGGCACCATCACCTTACCCGCTGACTTTATCTCTTTAAAGATACTTGCTTTTGATGTGATTTTAGGATTGATCGTTAACTACTCATCATGCCAAAATTGATTGTTTTCGTAAGGTGTTAGTTTTCATATTCCTAACCAACCCGTTGTATTTAATTCAAGCAACTAAACCATTAAAATCAATCATCATCATATCTAATCATAAAGCTATTCGCTTATTGAAAAACGGATGTCAAGCTTTCTTAGCCCATGTTATGGATTTGAATAAAGACACGCCAAATTTGAATAATATTCCCGTTGTTATCGACTTTTCCGACGATTTTCAAGAACTTCCTGGCCTACCCCGTAACGTGAAGTTGATTTTTATTGATCTTGAACCCGCACAAAGCCCATTTCTAAAACCCCATATCGAATGGCTCCTATTGAACTTCAGAGTTAAAGGTCCAACTATGTGAATTGTTGGACATCGGCTTCATTGGCCCCAAGACATCTCCTCGGGGTGCTCCTGCTTTTATTCAGTAAAGAAGAAGAAAGACGGAGTATGCGATTTCAGTATCGACTATCTGAATCGAACCATGTCACCATCAAGAATAGGTATCCTCCACCTCGATTGATGACTTGTTTCGACCAACTTGTAAGGGGCACAATTCTTTTCAAAAATCGATCTTCGCTCGGATATCATCACCAAGATTAGAATCGAGGATATTCCAAAGACCGCTTTTAACTCCCCAGACGGGCATTATGAATTTTAGTCATGTCTTTCTGATCGACTAATGCTCCCCGCGGCTTTCATGGATATGATGAACCGAGTATTCAAGGAATATTTCGATCAATTCGTTGTTGTTTTTATTGATGACATCCTCATATATTCCAAAAGTCGTGAAGATCATGAGCACCATTTGAAGTCGGTACTCCAAAGGCTTCGTGAAAACAAACTATATGCCAAATTGAAGAAATGCGAGTTCGCTCGAGGAAGTAGCATCTGGGCACGTGGTGTCAAAACATGGAGTATCCGTTGATCCTAAGATCAAGCCGGCCAAGATCAAGCAATACAAAGTTGGGGGAGCAAATCAAGTTTCCATGATCAAGTAACGTAGCTTTTTGGGCTTAAATTGGTTATTATCTGAGATTCGTGGAAGGGTTTTCTAATCGCTACTCCATTAACCCAACTAACTCCTAAGGATACAAAATTGCTTGGAGCCAAGAACGCGAGAAAAGTTTCAAGAGCTTAAGAGAGACTTATTTCTAAGACTGCTCTAACAATACCATCCGGTTCGATGGATTTGTTATCTCTGCAAATGATGCTTCAGGCAAAGGGCAACAACTGGGATGTGTTCTCATGCAATAACGGGAAAGTCATTTATGCCTCATGACAAAGACCCCAACTTATTATTAATGAAATTTAATTTTCTATTTATTATTTTGAAATAGTAAGGGTTGATTTGATTAACGTGGATATTTAGGGTAAAATACGCAAATATTTCAAAATAAGCAAGTGGTTATAAAATATTCATCATTGTTTGGGAATATTCGCTTGGTCGTGGAATATTCGCATCGTTTGGGAATATTCGTACGACTGCCAAGCAGCCCATGTGTGGGCCCCATAACGGAAAGCGATTGGATGAAGAAAACGACAAATATAAGTTGTTTAAAAATAACTCACAGAAGAATACCGCTAATATCGTTAAAATACCCTATGGTTAAAACACAATATAATACTTGGTGTCAACAAGAGACACCAGATCGCATTGCACAATTATTGATTCTTACGTAAGAAGGCACTACTCAATAATGGTTACAAAGAATTATCGCTCAAGATTTTATCGATTTAATAATTGTCATATTGATATTTTATATTGTTGTTGTTTCAATAATCACATTACACAAGATTTTTCATTATCGAAGCAATAATTCATATTATCCTAATAATATTATTAGATAACATTATTGGCAATGTCTAGAAAGTTCTCGCTTCTAAGGAGAGGTTTGGTCACCTAATCGCCGCCAAGAAGAAGAAATTTTATCGAAAGCCCCTCTTTCCTTGAACCGCCTCGGTCATCAATATTGTGATTCTCGTAATATTATTTGTGAATAATTAATTATTGATTCATATGATGAGGAAAATATTGATTTTATGTGGATATAGATGGAGAAAATTTTTAATGTGACAATTGTTGAAAATTGAAATTTTATCTTTTCTCGATAAAATAATTTATTTAAATATATTATTATATTTTAATAATATAATAATGGTGATATTTTTACAACGTAATGTGGGATATATGAGTATACGAGGAGGAAGAGTATTTTTGTTGCAATAAATGTTTAAAACATGTTAAAACATGTCTGCGGACCCCATTTATCGATCAAATTTGATTATAAATGTAAAATCGCCCCGCTTGTGGATTTTTGGCCAATTTCTATTTGGAATTTGGAAAACTTTCTTCGCAAAGTTGTAGAGAATTGAATTTCCTATAAAAACTCGTGAGATTCGAATTTTCTGATGAAAGGGCTATTTATTATGAATTATCAAGTTCAAGTTCAAATAATTGATTTTTGAAGTTTTAATTATTTATTTTTAAAAACGTTTTTATTATTTTTTCTAGAAGGTCATTAATATGTACATGTGAAAATGGCTGAGATCAGATTCTAAAGAGGTAAGGAAAATTTAAATATATATAATAATATTTTATTAAATTTTCGCTTTGGTGTTCTAAAGCATTTTCCTATAAATAAGTGCTTAGGTTAGAATTGAAAATCACACCGTAAATCAAGTTTTCTCTCTATATATATCGGTTTATTCTTGTGAGTATTTTGAGTATACTTTGAGTATTGCTATACTTGCAAGCAAGTCAAGTCAAGACTATATATCCTGTTTCAAATGTAAGTAATACTAATCTTCGAGGTAAGTGGATGTTATTTTTTTTCTCAAATGATATTATTTCTTCAATATCATTATGTCAAATATTGGTTGAATTTTTATCAAATTTGAACTTTTTTCATATGGGTTACTATTCATGAGTTACTATTCATTTAGTTACTATTCATGAGTTACTATTCACGAAGTTACTATTCATTTAGTACTATTCATTAAGCGTGAAGATGTTTTTTTGGAATTTCTATCTTTTGGTGGTGTCTGAGTTACTATTCACGATACTAAGACTAGACTATTCACGATAAAAATCAAAAAATTTTTTTCTTTTCGTCTAAAATATCTATTCGGATACTAGCTTTGATCAGATCCATGTTTTGATCATTCTTGAATTTTACACCACTATGATTATTTTTGAGGTATTTTTGAACATGGATAAAACAAAGTACTAATCCTTAATCCTTAATCCTTGTCATTTTGTTTCACCGGATTCGCTTTTTAAAAATATTTTTCATCATCCTCGCCTTAAATGATGATATTATTGAATATCTTCGGCCCAGAGTAGTAAAAGATGAATGATTTTCAAGAATATCTTCGCCCAGAGTGCAAAAAGCAAAGATGAAATGTGTTTAGATGTAGTGCAAAGATACAGTGTTTAAATAATCTAATCGATGAATATCTTCGCCTCAGAGTAAAAGATGAATATTTGATTCGTATGTATATCGATTGATGTTACAGGTGGAAAAGAGATAGACGATGAACTTTTAAATTCATACATGTAAGATAGTAGTTTGCATTCTCTACTTAACTCTTCTAATGAATTATTATTTCATCATAATATTGATTTAAAATTTGTTGTCTATCAGATTCTATTAGATTTTTCCGTCAAGACTAACGATAATTTGTCAGATATTATCTTAGTCATAATATTCTTTATCGGCTAGCTATTGAGCTCACCTTTTCCTTTTTGTTCCATTTTTTTTTCTCGTGAGGCTAGAAATATACGAGTACTAGCCTGGGTATGGAATGAAGGTTCTAGAGAGAGTTGTTTAGTAGTCCTCACCATTTTTGTAAAATAATGTATCAATAAATGTGATGAGGATTTATTTGAGTATAGATATTGTCTGTAAGATAATATTTGTATTTAAACTCACGCTTTATTGTTGTAATAATAAAGTCAGTAGTTGTTTCGTATATCATGTATCGACAACTCGTAATGGGTGATGTATACCTATTTTGGGGGCGCCACAAAGAATATGAGACTTAGGAATTATCTACAATACCATGAGATGAATTATCCTACCATGATCTGTGATCAGATGTGTTCACGCAACGGGAAAGTCATAGCCTAAGCCGCTTAAAGATATGGAGGCACTATCTATAGTGGGGAGAAAGTGGAGATATATTCAAATATATCACCAAAAGCCTTAAATATTTCTTCACCAAAAAGAACTCAACACGCGGCAATGACGCTGGCTCGAGCTATTGAAAGACTACGACCACACTATTCAATACCATCCCGAAAAGTTTAACGGTAGTGACGACGCCGAGTAGAAGATCATATGCGGAACGAAAGCGATGATGTCAAGTATACGACAGAGCCAACTTTAATAGAAAAGTTAAGGTCGCTTCAAGCCACCCAACCTTGAAATGATGCGTATTAAGAAGAAAAGTACAAGAAGGAGCTATTCCTTAAGCTTAGAATCGATGAAGAAGGAATACTTGAGTCCACTCTAGACTTTCAGGTTCCTAACGACTCGATTTGAAGTACAAGATTATGATGGAGGCACACAATACACCATTTGCAATCCATCCTCGAAGTACTAAAATGTATCGTGATCTTCGACATACATTTTGGTGGAACAATATGAAGAGAGAGATTGCAAAGTTTATCTCGATGTGTTTAACTTGTCAACGGTAAAGGCGAGCATCTAGTACCTAAGGGTCCCGCAGAACCACTTGAGATTCCGGAATGGAAGTGGGAACACATTACCATGGATTTCACACGGGTCTTCCTACGGCTTTTCAAGGCATCAATGCTATTTGGGTTATTGTTGATAGATTAACCAAGTCCGCTTTCATTTTTGCCGACACGGAGACTTATTCCTCGAACGCCTTGCTAAGATATGACGTGAATGAGATTGTGAGGTTGCATGGCATGCTCGTATCCATAGTTTCGGATCGTGACCCAAGATTCACTTCAAGATTTTGGGTTAGCTTGCAAAAAGCTATGGGCACGGATTTACGATTTAGTTCGCATACCATCCTCAAACCGGACGGACAATCGTAGAGGACTATTCAAACTCTTCAAGATCTATTAAGACTCGTGGTCCTAGACTTCAAGGATAGTTGGGATAAGTATTTACCATTGGTGGAATTCTCCTACAACAACAGCTTATCGTGCAAGTATAGGTGTGGCTCCATTCAAGCATTATATGGACGAAAATGTCGCTTCCAATATGTTGGGATGAGGAGGGTGAAGCAACATTGTTGGGACCCGAAGTTAAGTAACGTATGACTCACTTAAAAGATCCAAATGATTCTGGACAACGATACAAACGGCACAAGATCTACATAAAAGAGTTATGCGGATCTTCATCGAAAGGACGGAATTTAGTGTAGGGATCATGATTGTCATGAAGTTGTTCCATGGAAGCGGAGTTACAAGATTGGGAAGAGAGGAAAGCTCAATCCACGCATTTATCGGGTCCATTTCAAATTTCGACCGAGTAGAAATGTAGCCTATAGACTCACAAGCATTCTCCAAGTATGTCTCGTGTTCATAATGTGTTTCATATATCCAGATTTCAGAATATGTGAAAGACCCAACCACGTTATAGAAAGTTAGAACCTGACGAGATAGCCAAGACTTAACGATGAGGAGGTAACCGCCAAGATTTTGGATAGAAGGAGTATGCCCTACGCCAAGAAAGGTCATACCACAAGTTAAAGTTTTGTGGAGGAATCATGCTATAGAGGAAATGACCTGGGAATTAGTTGTCAATACATGGTACGTAAACAACTACAACTTTATTATTACAACAAGAAACTGTGAGTTTTGAATACAAATATTATCTTCTGCATAATATCTATACTCAAATAAATCCTCATCACATTTATCGATACATTATTTTACAAAATGGTGAGGACTACTAAACAATCCTTTCTAAAACCTTCATTCCATACCCCCACTGCAGACTCGCTATATTCTCGCCTCCCGAGAAAAATGGAACAAAAAGGAAAAGGGTGAGCTCAACTAGCTCAAGAAAGAATATTACGACTAAGATAATATACAACAAATTATCGTTAGTCTTCAACAGTGAAAAATCTAATAGTAATACAATAGACAACAAATTTTAAATCAATATTCGCAATGAAATAATAATTCATTGAAGAGTTAAGTAGAGAATGCAAACTACTATCTTCTATGTATGAATTTAAAAGTTCATCGCTCATCTTTTATCCCCCGTAACATCAATCAATATACATCTCGAATCAAATATTCATCTTTGCACTATGTGCCAAAGATATTCATCACTGGGTCATGTTCATTTAAACACTGTTCATCTAAACACTGCTCATCTTCATCTTTGCACTACAGCCAAAGATATTCTTCAGAAATCATTCATCTTTGCACTATGTGCCAAAGATATTCAATAATATCATCATTTAAGACCGAGGATGATGAAAATATTTTTTAAAGAAACGAATCCAAAGGAAACAAAATGACAAGGATTAAGGATTAAGGATTCAGATTTTGTTTTATCCACGTTCAAAAATACCTCAAAATAATCATAGTGGTGTAAAATTCAAGAATGATCAAAACATGGATACAATCAAAGCTAGTATCCGTAATAGATATTTTGACAAAAAGAAGAAATTTTATTTTTCTATGAATAAGGTCAGATACGTGAATAGTCAGATACGTGAATAGTCAGATACGTGAATAAGAATCTCGACACCAAAAGATAGAAATTCCACAAAAACATCTTCACGCTTTCATTAATAGTACTCGTGAATAAGAATCTCGTGAATAAGAATCTCGTGAATAAGAACTCGTGAATAAGAACTCGTGAATAAGAATCGTGAAAGAACTCATGAATAGAACCCCGATATGAAAAAGTTCCAAATTTGATAAAAAGTTTCAACCAATATTTCAAAGATAATGATATTGAAGAAATAATATCATTCGAGAAGAAAATAACATCCCTTACCTCAAAAGATCAAGATTTAAATTTAAAACACCTGGATATAAAGTATGACTTGGAACTTGCACCATATAATATAGCAATACTCAAAGTATACTCAAAATACTCACAAGAATACGCCGATAATAGAGAGAGAGAACTTCAGTTTCTCGTGTGATTTTCAATTCTAACCCAAGACCCTATTTATAGAAATCGCTAGAACACCAAAGTAGTAAAATTTAATAAAATATTATTATTTATATAATTTTCTACGCCCACTTTTTGAAATCTGAATTCAGCTCATTTCACACACAACCAACCAGGCCCAAAACAAAATAAAAAAACGTTTTTTCATAATTTTAAATATTTTAAACTTCAAAAAAATCAATTATTTTGAGTTTCGTAACTTCAATAATTCATAATAAATAGCCCTTTCATCAGAAAATTCGAAATCTCGCGAAGTTTTTATAGGAAATTCAATTTCTACAACTTTGCGTAAGAAAGTTTTTCCAAATTCCAAATAAAAAATTGACCAAATCCACAAACCAAGCGATTTTAAAGCTATAATCAAATTTCAAACCAATAAATGGGGTCCACCGACATGTTTAACATGTTTTAAACATTTATTGCAACAAAAATACTCTTCCTCCTCAGATACTCATATATCCCACATTCGTTGTAAAATATCACCATTATTATATTATTAAATATATAATAATATATTTAAATGAATTATTTTATCGTAAAAAGATAAAATTTTAATTTTCAACAATTGTCATTTTAAAATTTTCTCCATCTATATCCACATAAAATCAATATTTTTCTCATCATATGAATCAATAATTAATTATTCACAAATAATATTACAGTAATCACAATATCGACAACCGTGCAGCCTCCTGTGAAAGCAGGGGCTTTCCAATAAGAATTTCTTCATCATGCAAGCAATTAGGTGACCAAACCTCTCCTTAGATGTAACTTTTTCTAGACATTGCCAATAATGTTATCTAATAATATTATTCAGATAATATGAATTATTGCTTCGATAATGAAAAAATACCGTAATGACAATTATCAAACAACAAAGAATATAAAATATCAACGCAAAGAATTATTAAA
Organism: Panax quinquefolius; assembly: GCA_020205615.1. Classification (NCBI taxonomy): domain Eukaryota; kingdom Viridiplantae; phylum Streptophyta; class Magnoliopsida; order Apiales; family Araliaceae; genus Panax; species Panax quinquefolius. Next base: position 9,283 of record JAINUW010000231.1, read on the forward strand.
TCAATAAAATAAAATATCGAATAAAGAATTATCGTAACCATTATCGAGTAAAGGCCTTCACGTAAGAATCAATAATTGGTGCAATACCGTGCTATCGCTCAACAACGCCAGACATCGTGTTTTAACCAACCGGTATTTTAACAAAGATTAATTCAGAATAACTACGCCGCTATTTTTAAACAACTTATATTTGTCGCTTTCTTCATCCAATCGCTCACATGGGCCCACACACGGTCGCTACCGTCGCATTTAATATTCCCCACAAGATTTAATATTCCACCACCAAACGAATATTCCCGACAACAATGAATATTTTATAACCACTGCTTATTTTGAAATATTTCATATATTTAACCCTAACTATCCACATTAATCAAATCAACCCTTACTATTTCAAAATAATAAATAGAGAAAATTAAATTTCATTAATAATAAGTTGGGGTCTTACAACCTCCCTCCTTATGAAATTTCTCCTCTCGAAATCGACGACGCATTCTGTGTGTTTCAAAAGGTGAGGATACCTCGCTTTCATTTCCGCTTCCAATTCCCTGTGTCATTTCCTCTATAAGATGATTCCTCCACAAAACTTTAACTTGTGGTATGACTTTCATACAGTAGGACATGCTCCTTCCTATCCAAGATCTTGACAGTACCTCCTCATCACGTTAAGTCTCTTGGCTATCTCGTCCTGGTTCTAACTCTATAACGTGGTTCGGTCTTTCACATATTTATTTAAGTACATGATATGTGAAACACATTATGAACACGAGACATACTTGAGGTAACGCAAGTCTATAAAGCTACATTTCCTACTCGGTCAAGAATTTGAAATGGACCAATAAATCGTGGATCGAGCTTTTCTCTCTTCCCAAATCTTGTAACTCCTTCCATGGAGCAACTCGCAACAAATACATGATCCCCTACACTAAATTCCACGCCCTTTCGATGAAGATCCGCATAACTCTTTTGTCGATCTTGTGCGCGCTTTGTATACGTTGTCGAATCATTTGGATCTTTTCTAGTAGTCATACGCATTTAACTCGGGTCCCAACAATGTTGCTTCACCCACCTCATCCCAACATATATCGAGAACGACATTTTCGGCCCATATAATGCTTCAATGGAGCCACACCTATACTTGCTCGATAACTCGTTGTTGTAGGAGAATTCCACCAATGGTAAATACTTATCCCAACTACCCTTGAAGTCTAGGACACGTAGTCTTAATAGATCTTCAAGAGTTTGAATAGTCCTCTCGATTGTTCGTCCGCTTGGGGATGGTATGTCAACTAAATCGCAAACTGCGCTCCATAGCTTTTTGCAAGCTAACCCAAAATCTTGAAGTGAATCTTGGGTCACGATCCAAACTATGGATACAGCATGCCATGCAACCTCACAATCTCATTCACGTATATACTAGCAAGACGCTCAAGGAATAAGTCTCCAGACGGCAAGAAATGAGCAGACTTGGTTAATCTATCAACAATAACCCAAATAAGATTGATGCCTTGAGAAACCGTAGGAAGACCCCAGAACTAAATCCATGGTAATGTGTTCCCACTTCCATTCGGAATCTCAAGTGGTTGCAAACGGACCCTTAGGTACAAGATGCTCCGCCTTTTACACGCTGACAAGTTAAACACATCGAGATAAACTTTGCAATCTCTCTCTTCATATTGTTCCACCAAAATGTATGTCAAGATCACGATACATTTTAAGTACTTCCGTGATGGATTGCAAATGGTGTATTGTGTGCCTCCATCATAATCTTGTACTTCAAATCGTAGTCGTTAGAACACAAAGTCTAGAGTGGACTCAAGTATTCCTTCTTCATCAATTCTCGCCCTAATAGCTCCTTCAGACTTTCTTCTTCATATACGATCGCCTCCCGGTCTGATGGCTCGAGCAACCTTAACTTTTTCTATTAAAGTTGGCTCTATGTATACTTGACATCATCGCACTCTGCTCCTCAAGATATGATCTTCTACTCAACGCACGCCTACCACGCTCGCTTTTCCCAGATGGTATCAATAGTGTGGTCGAGTCTTCAATAGTTCGAGCCAACGTCGCCAAGATGTCGAAGTTCTTTTGAGTGAAGAAATATTTAAGGCTTTTTATGGTCCAATATATCTCCACTTTCTCGATCCATATAGATAAGGCTCCATATCTTTTCCCACGCGCATGAGAAACATCCCAACGCATCGCCAGATCCTAACCATGCTTATAAATAAAAATAGGTCCTCTTCCGAAAGTTAGCATATTCGGGAGAATTTACCCCAAAATAGTCCATCTAAACATATCCAACCCATTCTCGTCGCCAAATACATGGTAAAAGATATAGCACCAACTTCAATAATACAAATGTTATGTAAAAAACTACAACTTTAATATATACAATAATCTGTGAGTTTAAATACAAATATTATCTTAGATAATATTTATACTCAAATAAATCCTCATCACATTTATTGATACATTATTTTACAAAAATGGTGAGGACTACTAAACAACTCTCTCTGAACCTTCATTCCATACCCCGACTAAGACTCGCTACATTCTCGCCTCCCGAGAAGAAAAATGGAACAACAAGGAAAAGGGTGAGCTCAACTAGCCCAAGAAGAATGTTATGACTAAGATAATATACAACAAATTATCGTTAGTCTCCAACAGGAAAAACTGATGTAATACAATGTACAACAAGTTTCAGATCAATATTCGTAAATGAAATAATAATTCATGTAAGAGTTACGTAGAGAATGAAATCTACTATAATCTATGAATTTAATAAATTCCATCATCAATATTTTATCCCCGTAACATCAATCAATATTCATCTCAAATCAAATATTCATCTTTGCACTACAGCCAAAGATATTCATCATCAATCATGTTCATCTCTAACATGTTCATCTCAACATCACTTATTATGCTCATCTTTGCACTAAAGGCCAAAGATATTCATCGCTTCATCATGTTCATTTAAACACTGCTCATCTTTTCACTGTGCCAAAGATATTCTTCAGAAATCATTCATCTTTGCACTACATGTGCCAAAGATATTCAATAATATCATCATTTAAGACCGAGGATGATGAAAAAATATTTTAAAGAAACGAATCCAAAGGAAACAAAATGACAAGGATTAAGGATTAAGGATTCAGATTTTGTTTTATCCACGTCCAAAAATACCTCAAAAATAATCATAGTGGTGTAAAATTCAAGAATGATCAAAACATGGATACAATCAAAGCTAGTATCCAAAATAGATATTTTGGACTAAAAGAAGAAATTTTATTTTTCGATGAATAGTGCCAGATTCGTGAATAAAGGTCAGATACGTGAATAAAGGCCGATACGTGAATAAGAATCTGACACCAAAAGATAGAAATTCCACAAAAAACATTTTCACGCTTCATTAATAGTAGTACTCGTGAATAAGAATCGTGAATAAGAACTCATGAATAAGAACTCGTGAATAAGAACTCATGAATAGTAACCCGACATGAAAAAGTTCCAAATTTGATAAAAAAAGTACCAACCAATATTTCAAAGATAATGATATCAAGAAATAATATCATTCGAGAAAAAAATAACATCCCTTACCTCAAAGAATCAAGATTTCTAAGGAAAGGCTCAAGTGATGTCGAATGAAACTCAGATCGAATAAAGAACTCTCAAAGTATCTAAATACTCACAAAATACGCCTCAATAATATAGAGAGAAAGAGAAAACTTTGTTTCGTGTGATTTTCAATTCTAACTTAGCCCTCTATTTATAGAAAATGTTAATTACCAAGTGCATTTGACTGCCACCGATGGCTTTTTACTCGCTACTATTGCCACCCACCACATTTGAAATAAAATTCAGCACATTTCTTCACCAACCACAAGTGGGGCCCACTCAATTCTAGAATTTTCCACCAAAATCAATTATAAACCTAATTTCGAAATCGACACCTCTTAAAATTCATAACAAATCATTCGTGCATTTTAATTCGCTCAAAATTTGTGGACATATACTCAACTTATGTATGTATAACATACCCAAAAATTACAACAATCCAACTATACGGATTAAAAATTATAACCCCGCAATATATCAAAACCCCGATTTGATTTTTAATACCTCCAATCCGATAAAATATCGATAAAACACCTCAACATTAATTCCTTCATTAATAACCACATAAATAAATCCATCATTTATATTCATATAAAATAAATATTTCTTATCATATGAATCAATAATTAATTATTCACAAATAATATTACGTAATCACATTTATGACAACCAGCTGCTCTCTGAGAGAGGGGCTTTCCAATAAGGATCTCTCCTCATCGCCGCAATTAGGTGACCAAACCTCTCCTTGATGTAACTTTCTAGACATTGCCAATAATGTTATCTAATAATATTATTCAAATAATATGAATTATTGATCCGATAATGGAAATATCGTGCAGTTGACAATTATCAAACAACAATAATATAAAATATCAACGCAACAATTATCGAATCAATAAAATAAAATATCGAATAAAGAATTCATCGTGAAAATTATCGAGTAAAGGCCTTCACGTAAGGATCAATAATTCAACAATACTGCAATACCGTGTGCCATCGCAGCAACCACGCCAGACATCGATTTTTAACCACCGGTATTCCAAATTTAATCTCAGAATAACTACGCCTGTATATTTATAACCAACTTAACTTTGTCGCTTTCTTCATCCAATCGCTCACATGGGGCCCACATATTTAACGGTCAAGCATTTAATATCGCATTTAATATTCCCGACAAAGATTTAATATTCCACCACCAAACTAATATTCCCTAACAACAATGAATATTTTATAACCACACTGCTTATTTTGAAATATTTTATGATTTAACCCTTAACTATCCACATTAATCAAATCAACCCTTACTATTTCAAAATAATAAATAAAGGAAATTCCTTTTATTTAAAAAATTTTGGGTCTTAGTCACCTCCTTCGTATCTCCTTCTTCATCAATTTCGAGCCAAGCTCCTTCGCTTTCTTTCTTCAAATCGAAGCGTGTTGAGTTTTTTTAAGTGAAGAAATATTTAAGGCTTTTATGGTCGAATATATCTCCACTTTCTCCCCATATATAGATAGTGCCTCCATATTTAAAGTACGAACACATATGCCGCTAACTCTACAGATCATGAGTAGGATAATTCCTCTCATCTTCTTTAAGTTGTCGAGGCATAAGGCTATGACTTTCCCACGTTGCATGAGAACACATCCTAACCCTTTGCTTTTCGAAGCATCATCGCCAGAGATAACAAATCCATCCGAACCAGATGGTATTGTTAGAAACAGTCAAGAAATAGTCTCCTCTTAAGCTCTTGGAAACTCTTCTCGCATTCTTCACTCCAAACGAATTTGTATCCTTTCGAAAGTTAGCCGAGTTAATGGAGTAGCGATTCGAGAAAACCCTTCCACGAATCTCCGATAATAATAACCAATTTAAGCCCAAAAAGCTACGTGACTTGGCCACCGATTTTGGTTGCTCTAACTTTGTATTGCTTCAATCTTCACGGATCAATGATACTCCATGTTTCGACACCACGTGCCCAAGGAATGCTACTACTTCTCAAGCCGTAACTCGCATTTCTTCAATTTGGCATATAGTTTGTTTTCACGAAGCCTTTGGAGTACCGACTTCAAATGGTGCTCATGATCTTCACGACTTTTGGAATATATGAGGATGTCATCAATAAAGACAACAACAAACCGATCCAAATATTCCTTGAATACTCGGTTCATCATATCCATGAAAGCCTCGCAGGAGCATTAGTTAATCCGAAAGACATGACTAAGAATTCATAATGCCCATACCGAAGTTCTAAGGCGTCTTTGGAATATCCTCGATTCTAATCTTTTTGATGATATCGTAAGCGAAGATCGATTTTTGAAAAGAATTGTGCCCTTTGAATCGGGTCAAACAAGTCATCAATACGAGGTAGAGGATACCTATTCTCGATGGTGACATGGTTCAATTCCGATAGTCAATACAAAGTCGATACTCCCCGTCTTTCTTCTTTACTGAATAAAACAGAGCACCCCAAGGAGATGTCTTGGGACGAATGAAACCGATGTCCAACAATTCCTCGTAGTTGGACCTTTAACTCTGAAGTTCAATAGAGCCATTCGATATGGGGTTTTAGAAATGGGCTTTGTACTCGGGTTCAAGATCAATAAAGAATTCAACTTCACGTTCGGGGTAGACCGGAAGTTCTTCAGAAATACGTCAGAAAGTCAATAACAACAGAATATTATTCAAATTTGACGTGTCTTTATTCAAATCCATAACATGGGCTAAGAAAGCTTGACATCCGCTTTTTCAATAAACGAATAGCTTTATGATTAGATATGACAAATGATTGATTTTAATGGTTTAGTTGCTTGAATTGCATAACAAAGTTGGTTAGGAATATGAAAACTAACAACCTTACTTTAAAACAATCAATTTTGGCATGATGAGTAGTTAACCAATCAATCCCTAAAATCACATCAAAAGCAAGTATCTTTAAAGAGATAAGGTCGGTAAGTAAGGTGATGGTGCCAACTTGAATCAAACAAGATTTATAAACATGGATGGATGTGATGAAAGTTTCTCCTAACGGAGTTTCCACGAGATAAGTCAAAGTCTAATTTCTCCCGAGTCAAGTTTAAACGTTGAGCACACGCAGGAGAGATAAATGAATGGGTAAACACCAGATCAAGTAAGGTATAAACTTCGCAAGAATTTATAAATAGCTTACCCGTGATCACCTCGTTTGGGTTCCTCGCATTTTGACCGATCCACAACAAACGCTTCTTCCGGAATCGTTGACTTTGACTTTTTCGGGACGATCTTTTGAGTCACCGTCCCCTCATTGAACTAGGGTTTCGCTCATCGCATAATCTCGGCGATATGTCCTTCCTTTCCACAATTATAGCATACCTTGAATCTGTTGTAGGCGGTTTGACCGATATGTCCTCTCTTCCCGCATTTATAGCATATGACCCGGTGGTCGTTTCCTCCCTTAGAACGATTCTTTCTTTACGCAAGACCGTCGCGTCTTCACATGGTCGTTGTTAAATCTCCTCTTTTTAAAATCTCCTCCCGACTCGCTTCTTCTATTTTCATGGCTATGATTACCACCAGAGTGGTTACCATTTTTGTCCGTCTTTTTCTTTCTCATTTGGTTATCATTATTTTGTTGATCGCTATCTCGAGTACGATCCTCGGTTGTGGTCCCTCGGTTGAACGTACTCGTTATCTCGCTTCTAATAATTGAGCCTCATTTTACAACATCTCGAATAGAGAGAAAATTTATGAGAAATGAGATATCGACGTACGCCGGTTTCAAACCTCTAAGAAACATCCGCGTCATACGTTCCTCATTCTCCACCAAATGAGGTGCAAACTCGATAACTCGCAAACTTTGCCTCGCATCTTTGAGACACCGTCATGTTGTTTTTGCTCCAATCTAATGAACTCCACTTCCTTCATACGATTGAACACTTTCGTGAAAGTATTTGTCATTAAATAGTTCTCAAACGTCTCCCAAGACATGCTTTGAGTGCGGCAATTTGGATGGGTACGCTCACACGACTCCCACCGAGAGATTCGCTTCGCCACTGAACATAAAGGTGGCGAATGGAACCTTGTTCTCGTGCATCCCAAGACATCGAATATCTTGGTAATTTGTTTGACCCATGTTTCCGCCATGATCGGATCCGGCTTTCCCTTAAATTGGTGGTCCTGACTCTTTGAAGCGCTTGGTTGTGACAACCCGTGAATTGCTATCATTTCTCCTGTATTTTGAACACGAGTCTCCTAAATCGATTTTGCATGAATCGCAAAAAAGCTTCTAAACATCCCCTCGTTCATCATCTCGCTTCGGTGGTGTTGTTCACGGAGGAACATTGCCACGACTGTTGCACGTTTCTCCTCGTTGGTGAGTGAGCGTCTCCAGGCTCCACGGTCTCATTTCCATTGTTAATATTCTCGATCGACATTCTCAAATCGTCATAAAACAAGGGTTAATTAAGGAAATCAATATATCACATAATATCCCTATATCTTGACCAACTAACAAATAAGCTTAGGTAGGACACACTAGCGAAGGATTTACTCGTCTCTCCCTCCTAGTTCTATTCCCCGATCTCCGCCAGAGATCATATCCTAAGCTCGATACCAATATTGTGGACGCCCCCAAAATAGGTATACATCACCCATTACGAGTTGTCAATACATGGTACGTAAACAACTACAACTTTATTATTACAACAAGTAAAAAGCGTGAGTTTGAATACAAATATTATCTTCAGACAATATCTATACTCAAATAAATCCTCATCACATTTATTGATACATTATTTTACAAAAATGGTGAGGACTACTAAACAATCTTTCTAAAACCTCATTCCATTCCATACCCAGACTCACTCATATATTCTCGCCTCCACGAGAGAAAAATGGAACAAAAAGGAAAAGGGTGAGCTCAACTAGCCCGATAAAGAATATTATGACTAAGATAATATACAACAAATTATCGTTAGTCTTCAACAGGAAAAATCTAATAGAATACAATAGACAACAAATTTTAAATCAATATTCGCAATGAAATAATAATTCATTAGAAGAGTTAAGTAGAGAATGAAAACTACTATCTTCTATGTATGAATTTAAAAGTTCATCGTCTATCTTTTATCCTGTAACATCAATCATATATACATCGGAATCAAATATTCATCTTTGCACTACTCTGAGCCAAAGATATATTCATCATTCGTATTCATTTAAACACTGTTCATCTTTGCACTCAAAGATATTAAATAAACACTGTTCATCTTGACACACATTCATCTTTACTGGGCCAAAGATATTCTTCAGAAATCATTCATCTTTGCACTCTGAGCCAAAGATATTCAATAATATCATCATTTAAGGAATGAGGATGATGAAAAATATTTTTAAAGAAACGAATCCGGTGAAACAAAATGACAAGGATTAAGGATTAAGGATTCGTACTTTGTTTTATCCACGTTCAAAAATACCTCAAAAAATAATCATAGTGGTGTAAAATTCAAGAATGATCAAAACATGGATACAATCAAAGCTAGTATCCGAATAGATATTTTGACAAAAGAAGAAATTTTATTTTTTGAATAATTGAATAGTGAATAAGATATCGTGAATATCAGTATACGTGAATAGTAATTTCGACACCAAAAGATAGAAATTCCCCAAAAAACATCTTCACGACTTACGTGAATAGTACTCGTGAATAGTAACTCGTGAATAGTAATTCATGAATAGTAACTCGTGAATAGTAATCGTGAATAGTAACTCGTGAAATAGTAACCCCAACATGAAAAAGTTCCAAATTTGATAAAAGTTCAATCAATATTCAAAGATAATGATATTGAAGAAATAATATCATTTGAAAAAAATAACATCCCTTACCTCGAAAGATTAGATTTCTTAATTTGAAAAACAGGATATAGTCTTTGAAGGAACTTACCGTATAGCAATACTCAAAGTATACTCAAAATACTCACAAGAATAAACTCGATAATAGAGAGAGAAAACTTGGTTTACGGTGTGATTTTCAATTCTAACCTAAGCACCTATTTATAGGAAAATGCTTTAGAACACCAAAGCGAGAAAATTTAATAAAATATTAATATATATATATAAATTTTTCCTACGCCCTTTGAAATCTGATTTCAACATTTCCCACATACCACCTTCTAGAAAAAATAAACAAAAAACGTTTTTTCTTATTTAAAATAATTTAAACTTTCAAAATCAATTATTTGAACTTGAACTTCAATAATTCATAATAAATAGCCTTTCATCGAGAAAATTCGAATCTCGCGAGTTTTTATAGGAAATTCAATTCTCTACAACTTTGCAGAAGAAAGTTTTTCCAAATTCCAAATAAAAATTGACCGAAATCCACAAAGCAGGCGATTTTTAAATTTATAATCAAATTTGAGTCGATAAATGGGGTCACCAGACATGTTTAACATGTTTTAAACATTTATTGCAACAAAAATACTCTCTCCTCCTCGTATACTCATATATCCCACATTCGTTGTAAAAATATCACCATTATTATATTATTAAAATATAATAATATATTTAAATGAATTATTTTATCGAGAAAAAGATAAAATTTCAATTTTCAACAATTGTCACATTAAAAATTTTCTCCATCTATATCCACATAAAATCAATATTTTCCTCATCATATGAATCAATAATTAATTATTCACAAATAATATTCTGAATCACAATATGATATTAATGACGAGCGGTTCAGGAAAGGAAAGGGGCTTTCGATAAGAATTTCTTCTTCTTGGTGGCATGATTAGGTGACCAAACCTCTCCTTAGGCAGAACTTTCTAGACATTGCCAATAATGTTATCTAATAATATTATTCGAGGATAATATGAATTATTGCTTCGATAATAAAAAAATCTTGTGTAATGACAATTATTGAAACAACAATAATATAAAATATCAACTTGACAATTATTAAATCAATAAAAAATATTGAGCGGTAATTACTGTAACATTATTATTTAGTAGTGCCTTCTTTACGTAAGAATCAATAATTGGTCATCAATCTCTTGTGTGTGCGTATTCGTGTGTTTTAACCGCGGGTATTTTAAATAGTATTACAGTAACAACTTCTGTGATTATTTTTAAACAACTTATATTTGTCGTTTTCTTCATCCAATCGCTTTCCGTTATGGGGCCCATTACATGGGCTGCTGGCTGTGAGTAAATGCGAATATTCTGACAAATGACGAATATTCCACGACCAAACGAATATTCCCAAACAACAATGAATATTTTATAACCACTTGCTTATTTTGAAATATTTGCGTATTTTACCCCTAACTATCCACATTAATCAAATCAACCCTTACTATTTCAAAATAATAAATAGAAAATTAAATTTCATTAATAATAAGTTGGGGTCTTCTGATGCAATGTCTAGAAAGTTACATCAAGGAGAGGTTTGGTCGCTATAATTGATAGCGAGTGATGAAGAAATTCTTATTGGAAAGCCCTCTTTCTCTAGGAGCTGCACTTGGTTGTCGATATTGTGATTATACATAATATTATTTGTGAATAATTAATTATTGGATTCATATGATGAGGAAAATATTGATTTTATGTAGATATAGATGGAAAAAATTTTTTAATGTGACAATTGTTGAAAATTGAAATTTTATCTTTTACGATAAAATAATTCATTTAAATATATTATTATATTTTAATAATATAATAATATTTGATATTTTATTTTATGAATGTGGATATATATGAGTATATGAGGAGGAAGAGTATTTTTGTTGCAATAAATATAAATATTAAAACATATTAAACATGTCGGTGGACCCCATTTATTATTTGAAATTTGATTATATTTTATATCAAAAATCATTTAGTTTGTGGATTTCGGTCAATTTCTATTTGGAATTTGGAAAAATTTTCTTACTGCAAAGTTGTAGAGAATTGAATTTCCTATAAAAACTCTCGAGATTGAATTTTTACGAAAAAGGGCTATTTATTATGAATTATTGAAGTTTCAAAATTCAAAATAATTGATTTTGGAAGTTTTAAATATTTATTTAAGAAAAACGTTTTTTTGTGTTTGGTGTGCATCTTTAACACATGTCATAGAATATTGCTGAATTCAGATTTTGATGCGTGGGAGGATAATGAAAAATTATAATATTAATTTATTAAATTTTACTGCTTTTTGGTGTTTAGCAATTTCTATAAATAGGGTCTTGGGTTAGAATGAAAAAAATCACATTGATAAAAGCGAAGTTTTCTCTCTATATTATCGGCGTATTCTTGTGAGTATTTTGAGTATATTTTGAGTATTGCTTACGGATTGCAATTAATTCGAAGTCATAGCCTTTATATCAAGGTATTTAAATTTTAAATCTTGATCTTTCGAGGTAAAGGGATGTTATTTTTTTCTCAAATGATATTATTTCTTCTAATATCATTATCTTAAAATATTGGTTGAAACTTTTAATCAAATTTGGAACTTTTTAGTATGAGGGTTCTTATTTACTTATTAAATTTAAAATTTATTAAAATTAAATTATTATCCTTGAAAAATTATATTTGGATACTAATTATTCCAATGTTTTGAATTGAAATTTTTTATGATTAATTTTGATTTATAATTTTTATTTGGATAATGAATTCATTTATTCATTAATAATCTTAATCCTTTAATTCAAAATATCTGAATTTATCATATTTAAAAATATTTTTTTTAATTATTTCGTTCTAAAATATGATATTGATTGAATATCTAATTTAAATGATTAATGATTTTGAAGAATATCTTTATGATTTTTTGAGTTGATGATTATTTTGATGGTATTTTTTGAATAGTGGTAAAAAATTATGAAAAATTTGAATGATTATGTGATGAGACCCCAGTTTTATCGATAAAGATTTAAATTTTGTGAAATAATTTTTTAATATTATGGTGTGAATTTGAGATAATATTATAGTTGTGGGTAGTATTTATAAATTTTGCAAAGTATCACAGTGGTTATATTATATTCGATTGGTGGGGAATATTCGGTTTAGCGAGGGAATATTAAATTACAATGGCTCAATCATTGGTGGACCCTAGCGAAATTATTGTCGGATTGAAAGCGACAAAAATATTTTATTGAAATAACGGCGGAAGTTTTTCTGGTGAATCTTGTTGAACTACTCGGTAGTAAAAAAATACGATGTCGTGTGGTTGCGTAGTAGCATTGCGGTATTGATTATTGATCTTTATGTGAGAAGTCACTCGGTTTGATTCCATTATTGTCGATTAATAATATGAATTATTATAGCGATAATGGCGTTTTTATTTTATTAAGTATTATTAGCGTAATAAAAGCGAAACATCTTTTTTATATAAAATAGAATACTTTATTAAAGTTATTACATAAATAGAATATATTATATTTTATTATGCGTAGTGTTGCGTAGTGTTTTGCGTAGTGTTTTGCGTAGTAGTGCATAGTGTTTGCATAGTAAAATGTTTTTTATATAAATAGAATATATTATATTTTATTTAAAAGATTTTTCTTTAAATATGGATAGTCAGATTAAAGTAAATCAATGAGATAGTTTCATGGATTAATTCTTATGCATTCCATTTTCTATAAATAGAAAGCTCGTTCCTTCATTATTTTCTTACGAATTCATTGAAACTCAGAGAGAGAATTATAGAGAGAAGCTATAGAGAGAAATTATAGAAAGAAGAAGAGTATTACTTACTTACTTGATATACTTACATATTAGGTTTATTTTTTTTACGGTAAAGGGTGTTATTCTTTCTTCTTGAAGAGAACTTACATTATTCCATTCATTATTATTACATTGGAATAACTTTTGTAAAAGTGGCATACCTATCATAACTTTTATATCTGTGGCGTACCTATACTTGGTGAAATCCTTATGTTATTCCATTGCTTTATTATTACATTGGAATAACTTTTGTATCTGTGATTTACCTATACTTGGTGACATTCTTTATTATTACATTGGAACATCACATGCATGTGTTTACAGGACAGGACTGGTTAGATTTTATTATTACATTGGAACATCACATGCATGTGTGTTTTTTTAGGACTGGTTAAAATCTTTATCATTACATTGGAATATCTATCGTGTGTTTTACAGGATGCAGTTCCATCTTTATTATTACATTGGAACATCACATCGGTGTGAATTTCACGACTGGTTTAGATTATTATTATTACATTGGAATAACACATACATCTGCAATCATGCGTGCGTGGTGATTTCTTTTGTTATTCCATTCTTTATTATACCCGGTTGGTTAAAACTTTGACTTTATACTCCATGAAATTAGTAGAATATCCTTGATATTTGCGTTTCATCGATATCTTTTCATGGAAATATTCTTACGATCATTCTTGAATTTTACTCTAAAAAGCGATATCGTGTTGACAATTTGGGCGTTAATAATTCATGGATTAAATAATTCTTGAACTTGTTTTATTGAATTATTATGTCATTGTCATCATCCTCGTGTTATATTATATGTTATCTTTGGCTTACGTGCGTAGATGAACTTAGTATGATTATGACCGAGGATCATTCGGTATAATCATGACTTGATATAAATGATGTGACAAAAGTCCTCGGTGGCTGTAATGCGGTGATGGATAGTTTTTGGTATGATTATGACCGAGGGGTGATTCGGTATAGTCATGACCATTGATAATTTGATGAAAATCCTTGCCAAGTAATGCGGGGATGATTAGATGTGGTGGTTTATTTATTAAAATTTGAGTCTCGGTGATAAAAATTGATGAAAACCTTTTAAAACCTAAAAGATAGTAGACTTTATTCTCTACTTGACTCTTTTAATGGATTGCTTATTCATTATGATTAAGCTGGTTGTCTATTGTATTTTATCGGTTTAACCTTTGTTGAAGGCTAATGATAATTTATTACGCATTATCTTAGTCGTAATATTTCTTCTTTGGGCTAGTTGAGCTCACCTTTTTCTTTCTTTTTGTTCTCTTGAGGAAATGAGAACATGCATTTGAGACGAGTCGGGGAGCGAAGTAATGGTCGAGAGGATAGCATTAGTAGTCCTCATTTATTACGTGAAATAGTGTGATAATAGTTGTAATGAGGACTCCTTTTGAGTTTGTATAATATCTAGTAGACAATATTTGTATTCAAACTCACGGTTTATATCGTATTGTACACGCAGTTATATTAGTAAGTTGTATTTGAATTTATTTATGTAAGTACCAAGATGGGTAAGTGGCGATCCCGTAGATGTGATGGGTGGCGATATACCTAATTTTTTGATGTGAGGGCGTCAGTTGGTGTCGAGTTTGGTATCGAGCTTAGGATATGATCCACTGGCTGAGATGTGAGATAAGAACTAGGGAGGGAGGGGAGAATTCCTTCATTAGTATGACTACTAAATTTATTTTGGTATTTAATTGGTCGGTCGAGTATAGGGATAATATGTGATATGTTAATTAACCCTTGTTTTGTGGCGGTGTTTGAGAATGGCATCTGAAAATCTTTGAGATAAGCAATGAAGCACATGAGAGTGTTGATTGATTTCAAAAAAAGGTAACGACCAACAACACGATAATAATCATTTGGTGGTGGCAATTTATCGAACAATGATAACCATCGTGGGGAAATTATCATGCTAAGAATGGTAACCACTTGATTGGTAATCATGGCAAAGAGATAATAGAAGTGGAAATTTCAAGAAAGAAGGTCATTTAGCTCGATTTTTGTCGTATAGTGAAGTCGAGTCCAATTTGGGATAGTGGCACAAAGCGGATCTGGATGGAAAAACAAAGTCGGTGGTTTCGGGGAAGAGGCGTTTTTCGTGACTTCTCAAAAAAAAGGTAAGTGACGAAGAGCGAAGTTATCACGGGTTAGTTAATTATAAATTCTTGCGAAGTCTATACCTTATTGAATCTGGGTTCTACCCATTCTTTTATCTCTCTTGCTTGCGTTCAGCGTTTAAATTTGACTCAGGAGAAATTAGACTTTGATTTATTAGTTGAAAACCGTTGGGTAGGAACCCGTTACCTCTTTTTTTAAATCTTGTTTGTTGTTTCAAATAAACACTTTCACGTTACTGTCGATCTTATCTCTTTGAAAATACTTGCCTTTGATGTGATTTTAGGAATCGATTGATTAACTACTCATTATTCTTTTTGTAAGGTTGTTAGCTTTTATATTCTAACCAACTTTGTTATCTGAATTCAAAGTAACCAAACCCTAAAGTTAATCTTTGTTATATCAAGCCATAAGTAAAGAGCCCGATCCTTTCGTTGTTGACTTCCTTGTGTGGAATGCAAAGCGGCGGACTACTGTAGCGGCGACGTCGTGAATGAAGATGGCAAGTTTATAGGTATCATTGTGAGGTCTTTATCTAGGTTAAGGGATAGAAGTCATGAGTTGGTATTAATGTGACGTCTTATCAAGTCTTGGGCGAAATATGATTTTGAATGATATTTCTATCATTAATAAATTTCTTGGCGTATTCTTGAAGACTTTCTAGCCTACCTAGGCGTGAAATCGAATTTTGTATTGACCCCGGATCAAAAACCCATTTCTTAAACCCTCGAATATTTCTTGACTAAAATGAGCAGTTTCGTGGTTTATGATGAAAGTCATAATAAAAGCATTGGAATAATGAAAATCATGGGTATATGAAGTATTAGTAAGTTTTATGATGAGTTATGTTGGTTAGTATGTGAAAACATGAAAGTTTCTTAGAAATCACAAAGAGTTGAAAATCAGATTTTGGTGAAAAGCGTAACATGAAATTCAATTGACCATATCTCTCTATTATATTTTGAATTTTTGAATGTGGTCAAGTCCTAGAGTTAGATCTATGAGTTACCTAACTAATCCAAGTGGAATTACTGGAAAAGGTGTTGTAGATTTTTGTGTGGACTGATTTTAGCAAAGGAGGTGCAGCTGTAAATTTCGAAAAAAAAGCTGCCCGAAACTTTTTAGAGAGGCTGTTTCGGCCACTTAAATTATGAGAAAAATTCTGGCCTTTTGGGACATGAAAGTATATGGTATAAAGTACCTCCTGTCCAAAAATGAGCTCATTCGACTTAAAATGAGCAAGTTATGACTATTTCAATATTTAGGTTTTTAGGCGAAAAATGCGCTATAACGAGTTCTATAACTCAGATGACCATGAAATTTAAACTAGAAGCTCACGTTAACATGTGTAAGGTCCTGCCAAGATTTGGGAATTTTGGAGTTAAACTTGAGGTAGCTAATTTCTTAAGGAATTAATTAGAAATTGATTTTTGAAAAATAGTAAATGAATTTTAAAAATTCGAGAAAAATATATTTTCATTATGGGACTATATTATGCTAAATCCCAGAAAAGAAATATTTTTGGGACTGATTTGGTATTTTTCATGAAAATAGTTTAATTCTGAACATATGAGTTAAATATGTTATGTGAAAATATGAAAGTTGAAAATAGGATTTTATGGCTAGAGAATCCTATATAGAGTATATCATATTTTTTTGATGAGGATTTGATAATTGGTGATGATATTTTATGAGTATGGCATTTTGAATGATTAAATGCATTATATGGTAAAAGCGTAAACAATTAAGATAAATTGTTTATAAATTTAAGAAGTGATTAAAATATTGTTATAATATTAATGATATTAGATTATGAGATTATTAAGTGATTGATAACATGGGGATATTCTTGAATCTGGATAAATTATATTATAAATGTTTAATATTTATCCTTTATCTCATTTGATTGATTCTTTATATCATTATCCTCATGCTTTATATTATGTTGAAAGTAAATACGTGCTTTGTAGTGCGTAGATGGACTTGGTATGATTATGACGAGGATTGTTGGTTAGGTATAATCATGTAGTAAATGAATTATCACAATTATGTGGTTTGATCTTAATGAATACACGATTATCTTTGTAGTAGTAATAGTAGATGCATGGATTAATTTGTGGATAATTTGTGGTGTGATCTTAATGAATACACGATTATCTTTGGTAGTAGTCATGGATAATTTTGTGGTCGTAATCTTAATGAATACTACGATTATATCTTTGGTAGTAGTGCATGGATAATGATCTTAATGAATACACGATTATCTTTTGGTAGTAGTGCATGGATAATTTGTGGTGCGTGATCTTAATTGATTGGTAGTAGTCGTGGATAATTTGTGGTCGTTAATCTTAATGAATACACGATTATCTTTGGTAGTAGTGCATGGATAATTTGTGGTCGTGATCTTAATGAATATCGATTATCTTGTAGTGCATGGATAAGTAAATGGGGATGATTCGATGATATGGATTAATTATTGATAATGAATTAATTATTGAGTCGTAGTGATGAAATATTAATTCATGGATGTGGTAAAAAGAATTATCTTTAGTAGTAGTGCATTGATAGACTTGGTATGATTATGACCATGGGATTATTCGATTATAATCGTGGATAATATCGTGAAAACACGAATATCCTTGGCGATTGGTGCATGGATAATTCATTGGTTGTAATCTTATTAGAAATTAAAAGTCTCGGTATTATTGGTTTCTGGTTGTATATCTTTTTAATTATATATCTTTGGCGTAGTGCAAAGATGAATTGTTAATGAAATATCTTTTGGCGGATTGCAAAAATGAATTTAATGAATATCTTTTTTCAAGCGATAAAGGTATTAAAGGTATGAGGTATCCTCATCTCTTTATCATATCAGTCGTCTACACAATTTCGGCGAAATTCCATAAGGAGGGAGATTGTGAGACCCAGATTTTATCGATAAAGATTTAAATTTTGTGAAATAATTTTTTAATATTATGGTGTGAATTTGAGATAATATTATAGTTGTGGGTAGTATTTATAAATTTTGCAAAGTATCACAGTGGTTATATTATATTCGATTGGTGGGGAATATTCGGTTTAGCGAGGGAATATTAAATACAATGACTCAATCATTGGTGGACCCACAGCGAAATTATTGTCGGATTTGAAAGCGACAAAAATATTTTATTGAAATAACGGCGGAAGTTTTCTGAAGTGATCTTGTTGAACTACTTTCGGTAGTAAAAATGCGATGTCGTGTGGTTGCGTAGTAGCTTGCGGTATTGATTATTGATGATCTTATGTGAAGTCACTTTCGGTTTGATTCCATTATTGTCGATTAATAATATGAATTATTATAGCGATAATGGCGTTTTATTTTATTCGTATTATTAGCGTAATAAAAGCGAAACATCTTTTATATAAAATAGAATACTTTATTAAAGTTATTACATAAATAGAATATATTATATTTTATTATGCGTAGTGTTGCGTAGTTTTTTGCGTAGTGTTTTGCGTAGTATTGCGTAGTGTTTGCGTAGTAAAATGTTTTTATATAAATAGAATATATTATATTTTATTTAAAAGATTTTTCTTTAAATATGGATAGTCAGATTAAAAGTAAATCAATACGGGATAGTTCATGGATTAATTCTTATGCATTCCATTTTTCTATAAATAGAAGCTCGTTCCTTCATTATTTTTTCTTACGAATTCATTTGAAACTACAGAGAAATTATAGAGAGAAAGCTATAGAGAAAATTATAGAAAGAAGAAGAGTATACTTTACATTACTTCTTATATATTAGGTTCTTTTTACGGTAAGGGGTGTTATTCTTTCTTCTTGAGAGAACTTACATTATTCCATTCATTATTATTACATTGGAATAACTTTGTAAAAGTGGCATATACCTATCATAACTTTTGTATGTGGCGTATACTATCTTGGTGAAATCCTTATGTTATTCCATTCTTTATTATTACATTGGAATAACTTTTGTATCTGTGATTTTACCTACTTGGTGACATTCTTCTATTATTACATTGGAACATCACATGCATGTGTTTTTTTAGGACTGGTTAAGATTTTATTATTCTGTTGGAACATCACATGCGTGTGTTTTACAGGACTGGTTAAAATCTTTATCGATACTGTTGGAATATCTATCATGTGTTTTGCAGGATCTGGTTCCATCTTTATTATTACATTGGAACATCATCACATGATTGTGAATTTTTCACGACTTTGGTTAAGATTATTATTACATTGGAATAACACATACATCTGCAATCTGCGTGCGTGGTGATTTCTTTTGTTATTCCATTCTTTATTATACCGGTTGGTTAAAACTTTGACTTTATACTCCATGAAATTAGTAGAATATCCTTGATATTTGCGTTTCATCGATATCTTTTCATGGAAATATTCTTACGATCATTCTTGATTTTTCTCTCTAAAGCGATGTCGTGTTGACAATTTGGGCGTTAATAATTCATGGATTAAATAATTCTTGAACTTGTTTTATTGAATTATTATGTCGTTGTCATCATCCTCGTGTTATATTATGTTATCTTTGGCTTACGTGCGTAGATGAACTTAGTATGATTATGACGAGGGATCATTCGGTATAATCGTGACTTGATATAAATGATGTGACAAAAAGTCGCCGATTGGCTGTAATGCGGTGATGGATAGTTTTTGGTATGATTATGACCGGGGGTGATTCGGTATAGTCGTGACCATTGATAATTTGATGAAAATCCTTGGCCAAGTAATGCGGGGATGATTAGATGTGGTGGTTTATTTAAAAAGTGAGTCTCGTGATAAAAATTGATGAAAACCTTTTAAAACCTAAAAGATAGTAGACTTTATTCTCTCTTGACTCTTTTAATGGATTCTTATTCATGCTTGATTAAAGCTGGTTTATATTATTATTTTATCGGTTTAACTTTCTTTGTTGAAGGCTAATGATAATTTATTACTGCATTATCTTAGTCGTAATATTTCTTCTTGGGCTAGTTGAGCTCACCCTTTCTTTCCTTTATTTCTTTGAGGAAATGAGAACATAAATTTGAGGGACAGTCGGGGAGCGAAGTAATGGTCGGAGGATAGCATTAGTAGTCCTCACTTTAATACGTGAAATAGTGTGATAATAGTTGTAATGAGGACTCCTTTTGAGTTTGTATAATATCTAGTAGACAATATTTGTATTCAAACTCGCGATTTATGTCGTATATTATGCGGCAGTTATATTAGTAAGTTGTATTTGAATTTATGTACCATGTAAGTGGCGACCCGAAGATGGGTGGCGTATACCTAATTTATACTATTTTTGAGGCGTCAAGATATCTGGCTTTTACGAGTTATTCCAAATGAATAATAAACAATGGAATAACAACGAAGTTTCTCTTCACGTGAATCTGAAAAGAATACTTGGCACTACGAAGTGCAACAAATAATATTCCTCACCTAGAAGAAGCCGAATATTGGCGGTGAAGTAGCGAGAATCTTTTCTTCTTTCTCTCTATAGTTTTTCTCTACAGAGTTCAAATGAATTAAATAAAAACTAATGAAGGAATGAAATTTTATTTATAGGAAAATAGAATCGTAGTAATTAATCGTAAGCAGTCGAGATTGATTTATTTTAATCGACGATTCAGTATTTAAAGAAAATCTTTTAAATAAAATATAATATATTCTATTTATATAAAAAATATTTTCTTATCTGCAAACACTATCTGAAATTATCAAAACATTTACGAAAAGCAACTATCGTAATAAAATATAATATATTCTATTTATATAATAAACTTTAATAAAGTATTACATTTTTATATAAAAGATGTTTACATTTTATTACGTTAATAATCTGAATAAAAGCAAGCGTCATTATCATTATAATAATTCATATTATTAATAAATGATAATGGAATCAAATGAGTGATTTTCACATAAAGATCGATAATCAATACCAGGTATCTTCTTATCAATCACAGCGACGTATTCTTGTCTTTTACTACCAAGTAGTTCAACAATGATCAACCGGTAAAATTTCCATGAATTATTTGATAAAATATTTTTGTCGTTTTCTCGATCAAGAAAATAATTACATTGTAGGCCCAAGCAATGATTGGTAGTTATGCGAATATTCCCCGCTAAAAGAATATTAAACCAATCGAATATAATATAACAAACTGCATACTTTTGCAAAATTTATAAATCTACTACACAACTATAATATTATCTCAAATTTACACCATAATATTAAAAATTATTTTGATAAAATTTAAATTTTATTGATAAAATATAGGCCTCACATATACAAATTATAAAGGGAGTAAAAAAAAACTTTTAAGAGTCAAACTATTTTACATAACTAATAATAATAAACAAAAGCGGATCTAAACATACGCCGTGTCCGTGACCAACTGTGTCCTAATAAATCTTATACCTAATAAATACTATTGAATATGACATGTACCCTATCATATACCCTAAATTTTAATGACTATTCGTTCTTTGTGCAACACATAATATACCTAAAATTTTAATTATGCGCAATTTACAATATTTAATGCTGACTTTTAATTCAAATATATATGGGGACGGATTATAGTTACCATTGTGAGGATAAAATTATTTGTACAACAGATCTCAGTCGTCGAACGATAAAAATGACCTCCCGTTTGTAGTTTAATACAAAAATATTACAGTTTAATTCTACGGACATAAAAATAATCCCAAATATCCCTCTAAATTTAATTTTTAAATTTTTTTTTTTGAACTCCGCAGTATTAAATTTGCGATTGCCGAGTAGAGAAGTTGGTTCTAATAGGCTTGGGCCCATAATTACTATTTGATGAAACTCCACAATTGGAGTCGGCCAGAGCTAGAATCTCACTTTACCACACAATTGAAGTGTGGACAGAAATATTTGAAAAATGTCATTAATTTTAATATTATAATAATATATTGAATATTTTGAAATTTATTATCCGCAATATTAAAACGCAGATCTTGAAGGGCGTTTTGGTACTTTTAAATTTACATTTTAGTTGTGCGGACTCCGCAATATTAAATTGCTAACGGGAGAAAATTTTCACTGTTAAATTTATAATTGTATGATTATGATTTGTTGTAAAAATAAATTTAAATTTACAACGTTGATTATTAATATGTCCCATATATATATATATATGATAAAAATAGAGATACATAATCGTATAACTTTTAAAATTATACGGTCTACGATCATTAAGTGATTATATATATATATATAATATATACATACACACACGTACTCCTATAATATGGAGGTCAATAAAAGAATTAAATATGGTAGGGGTGTCATTGTCCTTGGGCCATCGAAAGCCGTGGGAATAATTTTATCAACTTGGTCTTTAACAAGACTAGAAGGAACTTATTTATTTTTATTATTAAAGAAAAGGAAAAACTGTTATCATATTTTCCAAGTAGTCCTACTGTATTTTACTTACACGTGCTACTTATTTGTCTCAACGCCAGCTTGCATGCGCTTTGAGCCTACGCTATAACTACCTCTCTCGCCGTATTAATTACTCCATCCTTCCCCCCCCCCACCCCACCCCACCCCACCCCACCCCACAACACCTTATTTTCAACGTCAATACGACATCGTTAGTTCCTATGCATATTTAAAACTCTCGTCTTCTCGTTTATACTTGTGACATAGGGGATTGCGTCACGTAGCGCCAAAGACGACATAATGGCATATTCTGTAATTTTTGACTCCTGTTATCCTATTTTCGTAATATCAACGAGTTACGTTACGCTATATAAGTAGAGGCCAAGGCCTAGGCTCGGTCATTATTCAGTTACGAATTGTGTTAAAAAAAAAACGCATCGCAAGTTTAAAGGTTTGTTGTAAGAGAAATTGGATTAGGGTTTCTTTTTGACAGAGAAAAATGGCTGCTGAAGAAGGACAGGTGATTAGCTGCCACACCATGGATCAGTGGAATGATCAATTCGAGAAGGGCAAAGCGTCCAAGAAGCTGGTATTTTTTTTTTCTTCTATTTTACTATGCAGAGTTCTTGATTTCCATTTTTCTTTTCATTTTTCAGTGGTATAATTTCTTAAAATATTGAGTCAGTTGTTTTGTTCTTATAAATAATGGGTTGTGTTTGCTTTGTTTAGATATGAAGGATAAGAGTATGTTTAGAATTTCAGAAATATGTTGATTTGTTACGTTTATGTATTTTTGGTATTTGATTTCATTATACTAAAGGTCATTCTAAAAATATATGGAATTTTCCTTGCGATTATTGTTATTAGAATTGTAGATGCATTTGTCGGTTGGAATACAGATGGTCTAGGTTTGAGATTGATATTGGAGAACTCTGTCATCACTTGAATTCCAGGATTTGGAAATGTAATTGTGATTTTGCTATATATATATATATATTTTTATATATTACTGATTTGAGTTTTAGTTATTAATCTTAATGAATTTTTTTGGCATGTTTTCATATGCATATAGTCCAGTCAACACAGGTTGGAGGACTAATATGTCATGTTTGCTAAGGCCGACCATGATATTATCCCCATATACTCGTTTACTTGGGTTATAGATATGGGTGTATATGAATTACCCGTCATTCAATATTTCATTTTAATTAAGTTATGTATTCTTAAGAATGTGGTTGAAATAATCATGTTGGGTTTTGACAAACTAATTGAACTTTTTGATAGGTTGTGGTGGATTTCACGGCTTCATGGTGTGGGCCTTGCCGTTTCATTACCCCAATTCTGGCAGAGCTAGCAAAGAAGATGCATAATGTCATTTTCCTTAAGGTGGATGTGGACGAGTTGGAGGTAAACAAATATGAGGCCCATCTGTAAGGACAGTGGGTTTCTGTATTTTTATATTTTCTTAGCTATTGAAGTTTTGTGCAAGTATAGTCTCTTATGTTACTAGTTTTCTGTTCACAGCCTGTTTCCAAGGAATGGTCTGTGGAGGCAATGCCAACCTTTATCTTTCTGAAAGAAGGGAACCTTGTTGACAAGGTTGTGGGTGCAAAGAAAGAACATCTCCAACAAACAATTGCCAAGCATGCCACCACTGGTACAGCTGCTACTGCTACTGCAAGTGCTTGAGCTTAATGTCTAGAGGAGATATGTAAACTAGCACTAGCTTTTCTATCTGTCGTGTTAATGATATAATGTAGCCATGGATTCTGTTAGTTTCCTGGCATATGGGGTATTTATGTGTGAACTCAGTTTTATTATGGATGCTTGCTGTTTTAACAATGGATTATGTGCATATTAATAAAAAGTTATTATCTGTTAAATTCTCTTGTTGTTGATGTTGATAAATGATACATGATGTTAAATTTCCTAGTCATTGACGAGACGGCTACCTCTTGTGGTCACAGAGGTTGGTTCCATGTTGTGGAAGTCGAACCTCCCAACAAATAAAAGTCGGCATCTACAAACAAAGGGCTGAAATGCTGGGCATTCGTTTGTCCCCCTCTGAGGAAGTCAATCAAATAACACCCTTATAAAACAAGGAATTTTTTCTGAATTGTTAAACTGGAGCTTTGATTTGGATAACTTTTTTCAAATGTCCTCCATTAAAATTCTGGTTACACCGGTTTGATGAATTCATTTAACTATTTAATCTGGTTACACCGGTTTGATGAATTTATTTAACTACTAGTTGATAACAGATATGCGATGAGAATTATATTTTTTTCCATTAATTTTTTTAGAACACTTCAATAGCATTCTTTGGTGAAGCAAATTTATCACAATTGAGTTATTTAAGATAATAAAATGAAATAAACAATACATTCGTTGATTGCGGTAAAAAACCTAGGGAATGCATTTATTATTTACGTAAAGTTCAAAAAATGATAGACATATTGATAAAATACTAATTGTTTCTCACATATAGCGAATAACAAATGCAATCACATGCAACATGCAAAGCAAGTAAATAAACAAATAAAAATGAGATTCTAAGGATGCAATTGATGTGGCATTATAATAGCTAAAATTTAATAGTTGAAAATTGAACAAAAAATTCTCAAAATTAATGGGCATATACGGATCGAACGTGGATAAAAGGATTTAAATGATTCCAAATACTATGATAGCAACATCTTCTCCCTCTCAATCAAATATATAAGTTTTATTCAACCTAACAAAATAATGAAATTTTTTCAAGGAGGTAAAAACACAATGAGGATGCAAAATGAAATTTACTACTTGACATACAACTATTTGTTGAATTGGCAACAACTATGGACATGAAAATCATGAAGTTTAACGGCAAGTCTGAGAAGGATTCGTGCAATACAAAGCAAGCGAGATTTAGTAAACATCGATCTATAACATAGCAAATGGAATGAAGAGTGGCGCCTTTGTGGTATATAGATTAGTACATTGAGCTCGATGAAAATAAATAAGAATATAATAATACAAAGTATAATTCAATGAAAACCCCAACTTGAGGAATATATACCAAGTAATACAAGTTTTTGTATATATTTTTCCGCCTTTGTTTCTAGCTCATTTTGCATTTTTATCTCTGGAGTCTGAAAGTAACATTTTCTTTAATATCAGTTGAATTATGTTAGTGTTTGCAACAGAGTGAGCCCATATTTTTGATTACTGAAGACAACATATAAATGTATAATGCTCGAACTACCCCTGACATAATGAGGTTTTAACTATGAATTGGTTCCCTTCTAACTCCTGTCTTCAAGCTTGCTTAATTTCAAGCCATGAACCATTAGAAGGATACATAATTTGATTAATTGAGCTACACCTACAATCCTACCTTAAAAAAATATTCTGAGTTATAAATATATATATATATATACTTTATATTTTAGTATTTATATATATATATATACTATAATGAAAATATAATGAGTAATAATATATGGTATATATACACTATATTGACTCATACTAGACTTTTTTTAATCACAATTGTTCATAAGTAAGTAATTCATTATTTATTTTTAAAAATAATATAAATTAGATTATTATTTAGTTAAAAAAATATTATAGAGAGATACATATATTAAGAGGATATGAGTCATATGTGATTAAAATTTGATTGACAAAGTTATAAATTTTCAATTTGACAGATAATAGAAAATTTATAAAATTTTATAATTTATATATTCTTAAAATTTTTAAAATTTGACATTATAAAACAAATTTTATAATAGAAAATTTATAAAATTTTAGTATCCACCAATTTCACCCCACCCCCCCCCCAACCCCATAGTGAAAAACTTGAAAATTTATATATCCTTTATATTTAATAATTTTTAAAATTTATTAGTCACAATTAATATTTATTTTTTAAATTTTTGATTTTTTTTGTTTGTTGACATTTTAGTTTTACTAAAATAATTCATTGTACATACAAAGTATATGATGTCGTTTGTTATTTATTATTATATGTTTAATTTATTATTAAACACACATGAAAATTTGTGTAATAATTGAATAAATTAGGAATATATATATATATATATTAAAAAAATTAATACAATTACTAAGTAATACAAAATTAATTAGTTCGATAGTAATTTGATAATTGTTGACTACATTTGACAATAATCATATGGATGAATCATTCAATTAAAATTGGTACAAGAATATTTTAATAAAAGACCAATATTAAAAAAAATACATAATAATCTTGAATTCATACAAAACACTCTCAATAACAATGATCGGAAATCACATATCTTCTACCAAACACAAATGACACAATATAATCATTTTCTATTACTGGTAATCAGATACACAACAATCTGTGTTTAGGTGGGTATCCGTCATGATCTATTTCTTCTAAAGTTTTTTTTTTTTATGATCATAAATAATGTATTGGTTATAGTTAAATTCTAGGTTTAAAAATTATTTTAGTAGTAGTTGATAAAATAAAATAAAGAGATTTTAAGAAATGTTTTATTAGCACTTCAATTCTAGTCTCATACCAAAGAACAAGGTCCAAAAATTTAGTTTTTCTTTATTATATATATGTACATAGATTAGTAAATAGAAAATCAAATTTCAAAACTACAAATAATCGACGTGATTGAAATTTACGCTAGCCTATCTAATCTAGCCGACACTTCTGCTTGCAATAACATTTTCATCCTCGATGATTCTTTTTAGTAATAACAGAATTATTCATGGGGCCGGCCGGCCAGCCGGCCTGCCATTTACACGATGAAAGACAGGAAGAGAATGGGGCCAGTATAGTATATCTAATGCCACTTCTTATACAGAAGCCTTATTGGCAATTCATGAATCAATAATAAATCATGTCATTAGAGCTCTCATGTTCTCACTGCTTGCTGCTGTTGTATCACATTTCCCTTTGTTGCTGTGTACGAACGATGATAATTACATCGGAAAATCCTTCATTTTTAACTTCTAATACTTGGTTGAATTGGGTTGATTGGCTGTATAACTCGAACAAACAGCTTCGACAGATAACCTCTTCAACACATTGGGACACGGGTCTGCTTGGAAATAAGTATTAGACGCGGTGACCTCACAGTTCTCCCTCCCTATGCACATCTGTATGGTAGTTATTTAGAAACAAAATCAGTACAAGAGTTTTAGAATGCATTAATTGCATGGCATACCTTCTCTATGATGGCATGAGAGTTCGGTGAATGGCAAGCTCCCTTCCGAAAACTTCCACAACTTCCCAAAGGAGTCCCAAAGCTTGCAAACTTAATGCTTGATATCGACTGCCCTGGTGCACAACGCAGGTGAAGGTTCACCTGAAGAAGCATTTTTTCTTCACCAGTGTCCTCAATGTGCCAATTTTCAACACTTGGGTGGTGCTCAAATGCATCAGCACAAACACCTCCTGTTGTTCTTTTCACAAGAGATATCTTTGATGCATCTCCACCTAGTTCTTCAAAAAGTACCAGCAGATTTTGTTTTGGCTTCAACCAAGACCTGGGTACGTGATACCTGATAACCCCAAATTTTATAAGAAACTAGTCAAAAAAAGGTCCGAGAAACTGAACTTTACCAACATCTCAGTGTAATATTAGAAAGGTTAATCATTTAGGCAGTTTTACCATCTTTGAGTTGGTTGACCGCATCCAAGTTGGCATTTGGGAGCACGGTAAGTCCCAGAATACTTGCAGGCACCACACTCACCTTTTGCATATGCCATCCAATATCGTCCTATGCTTTGCCCGTTGATCCACACTTGACCCTTTCCCATGCTTCTCATGTCCAAGGCCAGTGGCTCATTTCCTCCTGGCGCATCAAAGTAAGCCTGCAGCGGAAGGTTACTTTAATGCTGAAGTCTGGAACAAACTTTTTTCACATGTTCTTGGTGTTAATTTTACCTTATACCATGTCAATGGCTGCTGGCCTTGGTTGACTAATGACCCTCCAATCCACTCAACAGCTGAGACTCGACTGGGAGAGACCAAATTCATTGCCTCTCCTCTGAGACCAACCTATTCCGAGGAAGATTACTGTAAGACAATGATGCATGGTTGCGAGTACTAACAATAGACCACTTATATTTTGCCTTACCTTGTAGCTCCATTTCTGCCATGATAGGTCCCTCTTTCCCTGGTCGAGACCTTGCAGTGAAACTGGTCCCATGATTCCTGTATTCCAAGTCTCAAAGTGCAACCCAATGTTCTTCAACAAGAAGGATATTTTTTTAGTGACTAAAATAACTCACTCTGGAAATGAGTGCAATGGTGAATTTTGAGTAAGATAAGTTGTGATTCTTCTGCCCTATACTAATGGTTTATACCATAGCAGTTAACCCTTTTCTAGAAGAGTTAATGATGTTTCTGCAAATGAAGCTATTGGCAGAGAACTCACTGGCAATCCAACAGCTACGCTGAGTAGTGCAATTTTATTTGTTCCAGCATGCAAGTTGACTGGTCCAGTAAATGTGAATCTCATATTCTCCCGGGTACCATAGGCAGACCCTGTAAATTAAACTATGAATTAGTACTATGATGCCTTGTACTAATTTTGTAATTAAAAACACTGGTTAAAAAAGTCCATAGAAAAGATCATCCGAATCTAGTCATTGAACTGAGACGATGTAATCAATCATAGAACCTGAAAGCTGCCCATTGATAAAGACGTGTACTGCGTGGCCTCTTGACTGCACGGTGAGAGTGGGCTTTTGTCCTCCTCGCAGAAATGATTCTGACGAGCGAATGTCAACACTGATTTGGAAAAAAAGTTGAGTCTAACAGAATTATAATGTCATGTTGTCTTGCATTTCTTATTTTACCCCTTGATAACTCTTAATCACACACAAACCCATTCAAAGTGTATTTATATCTATAACTACTGCAGTAGTTTGGCTTAAAGATCATCTTCATTTCTTTGTCAAAGTTTGTCCCCATTCTGCTAAGAACAGCAATATGGAAGCCAGAGAGAGGCCATGTCTAGTAATCAAATATTGCATATGGTCAAGAGAGTCTGCCCCAATCTGTAAATTATTCCCACCCTTAAAAGAATCTTTCATGGTACCCCTTTGACCCATTGTTTTTCATTAAGTCTATCATCTCATATGGTTGATAGGAGGTAATGTATAAGAAGGTTCTTGGTCCAACAATTGGCAATAAAGCAACTTTGGGAATAAGATTTCATGCGATAGTTAATAACAACGCACCTTGTCATGTACCATAAATAATCACTGTTATCTCTAGTAATATTTAGCTGCTCCAGAAGTCCTGCCGCGGTGAATGTTGAACTTTTACTTAAAGACAAAATATCTTCATCATAAGTCTGCCAAGAGTGCAAGACAGAACTTGTTGGCATCATTTGCATCAGTGAAGTTTGAGATTTGACCTTGATAATCACATGGCAATCATGTGATTAATTACTTTGCAAAAGGAAGTAACAAATGTTAAAAAAATAGAGCAACATGGTCTTTCAAGGTCAGAACTGACATGATATAGAAGGGAGGAATAAGGACTTCAGAAATTACATATAGTTTATACAAGCCCATTTAAAATTTTATTTTGTACTACAATGCAGTAAGACCTATTAAAACTCCACTTACTTTTGCAGTGTTAAAGACTACGTTTCTACAATCAGGAAGGATGCTAACAGACCAAGGAGGTAAATTATAGTGCATATTATTGAACTTCACCCTTGCAGCAGAGTTGCTATTGAAATTTGTGAGAAAAGCTGCACAATTTCTGTGACCTTTAGAGAATATGTGGGCCTGGAAAATGATCTCAATTGAGTTAGAAGTAGTCATAAATTGGATTATCTGATATGGGAATTGTCAAATTACTCAACGGAAAGAAAGATTCATATTATAAATGGACAACCTGCTGAGATTTTCCTAAAGAAATAACAGTGGGATCTGAAGAAACTAATGCACTTTCACATAGTTTAATAGTTCTATGGAGCTCCTTTAAGTGGCCATATTTAGGTTCCCTGACCAGACCTGAAGACAGTTTAAGTAGTCATTAGTCTCATATTCAAGAGCATTTATATTGAAGCAAAATTATTGTGAAATTTTGAGGAAGGGAAATGATGGCATCATAGAATTTATTGAACTGAAAAAGATTTTATTCTGGTAACAGAATACGGAATAATGTCTAGAAGTTTACTCAATTGCTCAAAATGATATGAAAATTGTATGGAAATTTAGTAACTAATGAAAGGTAGTATTTAAATAAAATAGACGTGCTAGTAGATGCTGCAGTCATTCAAGAATTATGATGTAATTCAGAAATTTTTCTAAAGTTTTCTCCACTCTCATGGACAACTTGTGATTACTTTGACAATTATGCATATGTAGAGCATTTCAAGAAACTCTAAAAACTGATGTAACCTTAGTATTCTCACCATATTCATCAATTGGAGCATCATAATCATAACTTGTTGTGATGAAAGGACCTCCAGCACTGCGACCAAAGTTGGTACCCCCATGGAACTGTCAGGAGCAGTAAGCATGTTAATACTGAACTAAGCTTTGGTAGTAAGTCTTGAAAGATAAGGAACATAACCATGTGTGACTAACCATGTAGTAATTAACATATGAGCCGCCCTTTAGCATAAAACGAGCTACAGCAAATGCCAAATCTTGAACTGGCCGCTGGTAAATCGGTCCACCAAATTCCGTGAACCTTATCATTTGGATAGAATAAGAAAAAAGAGAAGTATAAGAATCAATAAATGGTGGGAATATATTTGAATCTCATGTATTCAATTCAAAGGAATTAGTTAAGACAATGTACCAGCCACTCCACGCCTCTGTCCACATTTTGGGCTTGTAAGGTCTGTTTGGCGAAAATGAATCACAATAGAATCCATTGCATGCATTTATCTGTTGTGAAGATGAAACAAGAAACAACTTACACTTTGCATATTGAGTCCAATTTGTAGCTTATTGACGTAGAACCTCTCACAATGACTTTTAATCAACAGAGATGATGACAGCATGAAAATCAATTGAACAAAAAGGAAACTGATGTTAGATCTAGTTAGCTTAGATAACAACTCACAATAGGGTCAGGTGCATCATCTTCCTTGCACATCACCCATGGAACTCCTGTATTGAGTCCAAGAGCCATCTTTGCAGCCCAATTTATGTAGGATGCACCGGCAGCACCAAGTGCATTTCTTTCCGCCCCATACTCATTCTCAATCTTCACAATCAATTTCAAAATGCTAACTGTCAGATATTATAACAATTAACAGAAGCATCATGCGAACAAAAATTTCATACATGTATGAAAAGTCATACTCTTAGAAGAGCAGGATGACTCAAACCTGTGATAAGATGATAGGGCCACCCTGCGACTCAAACAGTCTCTCGCTCTTCATCATCTGAACAATTTTCTGGGTGAACCCTTGCATTGCAGCCTTTGACACCACAAGATGATTAAAAAATTAGCAACTAATTTTTATCAAAAAAAATAATTATAAGTATTATATAAGATCAAATTATCCCTTCCCTCAATACACCTGTCACCTAAAGTGTAAAACAAGAAACAGAAACCACCATTATAACTCATTTAAACAAAAACATAAAGACATCCACTCCCCAATATATTCTCAATAATGTCTGTATGCTCTAATACCCTCGATTAGGAAATGTAATAAAGCAGTAAAATAGAGGGATGAGAACCTTGAATGGCCCATTATCTGTTCTGAAGCTAATACCAGGAACATACTTTAACCATACAGGAAACCCCCTGCATCAAAAGGGAAAGAAGGACCACTTTGTCAATCTACCAGAAAATTTGAATCTCAATTTCTAAAAACATAAACAGAAAACAAAACAGACACTCAAAGTCAAGCCTTTCCTCAGCAGAATAGTTATATGAAAAGGGAAATAGATGTAAGAAAAATTAAATACCCAAAATTCCATTCAGCACAAACATAAGGTCCAATCCGGAGATGAACATAAAGCCCAACTTTTTGTACCGTCTTTATAAACCGCACAAGATCATATCTTCCCCTAAAATCATACTGAAAATTCATAACAGCAACCGTAAAAACATCATTAATAAACTAATTTCTGTTTGTGAAAGCAATAATTAAAAGTGAAGAGAGTTAAGCAGAGTATAATTGAGAACAAGAAGTGAGCTAGCTAAGACACTGACATTGCCCGGGGAAGGCTCATGAACATTCCAAAAGACATAGGTATCAATAACATCTAATCCTCCAATTTTAGCCTTCCGAATTAGATCTTCCCACATCTGCAATAATACCCATTTCATCAACATTATAAAAATAGTTCACAAAATAGCAAATCTACAACATATAGATATATAGATATATAGAGGGAGGGAGAGAGAGAGAGAGAGAGTGGGGAAATACTTCGGGGGTGCTTCTGGGATAATGAATAGAGCCAGAGAGGAGGATTCTCCGTCGCCCATTAATGATGATCGCCTTCTTATCATATGTAACGCTACATTGGATTAACTGAGCAGCAAATAAGAAGGCGAATATGGTCAAGAAATAGACCAACTTGGAGACTGAGATAGTCTCCATTTTTGTCTCTCTAAAACTCTTCCCTTTATTTCTTATTCCAAATCTTGTATGTATGTGGAGGGAGGGAAGGAAGTTTGAAAGAGAGAAAAAGCAAAGAGAATGATGAGGGAGGGAGGGAGGGGGTTGGAATGTGTGGAAATACAGAGAGTTGTGATCTCTCTTTACTTATTAATGCAACTCTGCAGCGGTGACAGCAAATAAGACTATGTTATGCTCACACAGTCACACAGTACAGTAATATTCTAGTTAGTTAGTAGTACTAGTACTCTAGTAGGGAGTATTTTGTTTTCCATAAATGCACTCTTGAATTCGGAACCGGTTGGACTTTTTTTAATTTTCTTTTTTTATTTTATTTTACTAGTAAAGTTCAAAAATCAAAAGATACTCATTATATATAAGCTGGTTTCCCCAGTCCCCATTTTCCATTTTTTGGCTTTATATTTTTGTGGAAAGCTGTATTCAGCTTAAATTGTTAGCACAAGTAAGTCGGCGGGATCACGTTTCTGGTTTTGAAAATGGATGATGGGAAGAAAGAAAAAAAATTCAAAAATATATATATATATATATATATATATATATATATATATATAGTGCAAAAGTAAGGAGATGGAAAGGAAAGAAACTTTAGTATTTTTTGGATAAGTAATAGATCAGCAGTTTGAAAAATATTTATAAAATAATTTATGTCTCTAGCCTTACTGGTAGTAATTATCTTACGTGTAAATTATTTGAGCAAAAATCCATTAATTTTAACTCCAAATCTACTGGAGGAAAAGAAAAGAAAGGATACAACTTTTTTGGGGAGCTAATATATATTTTACTTTTAGCACAAGAAAATTAAATGGAAAGCGATGATCTTATTAATTAATGGAATAGAATTGATATTTTTATAAGTAAAATTTGATATTTTTTATAAATTCTCGGCAAATACTAGACGAGGGATCAGATCTAGATGAGATCATATTATTATTTTTATTATTATTATTATTATTATATTTATATTGAAAAGCAACAATCAATGATTCTTTCTGGATTGGGGGCGGGCGGGCGGGCGGGCTATTAATTCTCTAGTTATACGTCCTCTTCAAAAATTTAATTTTACTAAACACACACACATATATGTTAATCATATATGTTGGGGGGCTTATTCATTTAATTAATTTATTGGGTCTTTATTATTGAGTTGTGAAAGTTATTGAGCCCAGTCACCATATTATTTCTATTTTAACTTATAAGACCGGGTCGGTTCAGTGGATCGACCCCTTAGATATTTTAATATCTATTACTTTGACTTGTAATGATGAAAAAACATGACGGTTGACTAGAGCACCTGCCATGCATTAATGTGGATGAGATCATATACTTAAGTAAGCCGGTGAAAAAAGTGTCCAAAAAGTAGTAGATAGACTACATGCGATCGGTAGAACCCATCGGATCGAGGGGTGTGTCGGTGGTAGTGGGTGTACGATAATCAGAAAGAGAGTATGACTATGAAGGTCTTCACAAAGAGAATGCGTTCCATCACACATTATCATTCATAATCACATACACACAGAGAATTATTATCTCTCTCAATACACTAGACATTACATCCTCCATTGTTAACCTTGTGAACACGTATCGACGACTCTCGCTTTGAAGCTATCCCCGACGGAACCGCCGTCGATCTTGTGGTGTTTATCGTGTTTCTTATCTGCGGGATCGAGGCGTCTTACGTGATTGGGGACGTGGCGAGAAGATCTTGGCGTTAACATTGGCGGCTAGAAGGGGGGAGTTCTAGTGTCATTGAAATTTTCAATCACAATTGTTTAACCTACTTTGGAAGATGATGAGGAGTAGGGATGGTACACGGAAAGGCGGCGATGATGGTACATTAGCTCATCAACGCCTCGTGTTTCGATAAAGGATCGTCTGGGTCCTTCTAAAAGTTCTCACGAGCCACGACCTCTAAGCATAATTCGGAGATCTCCGTTCGAAGATCCGTGGTGGGGCCGGAAGAAAGTTGGTTTTCAATCTTTGATAAGGGCGTGATGGTGGTGGTGGGCGGAAGGCTCTCAAAGGCAAGACTCATCGTCGAAAGTGGTCGGAGAGAAGAGGCGCCAAATGGCGAGGATGGCGAGCAAGCGAGATAAAGCCTTGGAGGTTTACATTAAAGCGAGAGAGAAGATATAGCCGAACAGATGCTTCGGGTGGCGGAGTTAAGGGACGAAGCATCTAGCCATGTTCAGTCCGAGAGGCGGAGTAAGCATAAGGAGATGCCACGGCGAGAGGGTAAAGAACCGGAGCATTCTGTACATGTGTTTAGAGATCGTTCTCGCAGTAGGAGAAGATCGAGGAGCAGAACTCTCGTGGCCTCGAAGAAGGCACTGATGGTCGTTGGTTCTCAGCATCGCGACGACGATAGACGAAGAAGCAGGTCGAGGGAGATCGTGCCAGAAACCAGAAGAAGAGAGTACCAACATGACCATTCTCATCATGAGGATAGAATTACACGTCAGAGTAGGTCAAGAAGTCCCACAAGGGCAATGAGATCGGTAGGAAGAGGTCGATCCACTCAGAGGCCGAATATCGTTCAGGAGAGAGAGGTCTCCTCGCGACCCGAAGGTGTTGATTTTCTGGTGAAGGAGTTGAAAGAGCTCGGCGAAAATTGG
Source organism: Panax quinquefolius (assembly GCA_020205615.1). NCBI lineage: Eukaryota > Viridiplantae > Streptophyta > Magnoliopsida > Apiales > Araliaceae > Panax > Panax quinquefolius. The sequence goes on from JAINUW010000231.1 coordinate 45,405, forward strand.
TGAGGTCCAACAATTTATCGATAAAGATTTAATTTTTTTGTGAAATTTTTTTTTTTTAATATTATGGTGTGAATTTGAGATAATATTATAGTTGTGGGTAGTATTTATAAATTTTAAAAAAGTATGCAGTGGTTATATTATATTCGATTGGTGGGGAATATTCGGTTTAGCGGGGAATATAATAAATCTGGCTCAATCAATCATTGGTGGACCCCCAGCGAAATTATTGTCGGATTGAAAGCGACAAAAATATTTTATTGAAATAACGGCGGAAGTTTTTCTAGTAGTTCTTTGTTTGAACTACTTTAGGTAGTAAAAATGACGATGTCGTGTGGTTGCGTAGTAGCGCGGTATTGATTATTGATCTTATGTGAGAAGTCACTTTCGGTTTGATTCCATTATTGTCGATTAATAATATGAATTATTATAGCGATAATGGCGTTTTATTTTATTAAGTATTATTATTAGCGTAATAAAAGCGAAACATCTTTTATATAAAATAGAATACTTTATTAAAGTTATTACATAAATAAATATATTATATTTTATTATGCGTAGTGTTGCGTAGTGTTTTGCGTAGTGTGTTTTGCATAGTATTGCGTAGTGTTTGCATAGTAAAATGTTTTTATATAAATAGAATATATTATATTTTATTTAAAAGATTTTTTTTCTTTAAATATGAATAGTCAGATTAAAGTAAATCAATACGGGATAGTTCATGGATTAATTCTTATGCATTCCATTTTCTATAAATAGAAGCTCGTTTCCTTCATTTTTTTTTCTTACGAATTCATTTGAAGAAACTAGAGAGAGAAATTATAGAGAGAAGCTATAGAGAAAAATTATAGAAAGAAGAAGAGTGATAGTACTACTTCTTTCTACATATTTCTTCTTATATTAGGTATTATTATTTTTTTTACGGTAAAAATTGTTATTCTTTCTTCTTGAAGAAGAACTTACATTATTCCATTCATTATTATTACATTGGAATAACTTTAAAAAAAAAGTACCATATACATACTACTATCATAACTTACCTATACTTGGTGAAATCCTTATGTTATATACTTGGTGAAATCCTTATGTTATTCCATTACTTATTATTACATTGGAATAACTTTTTGTATACACTTATACATTTTATACTTGGTGACATTTCTTATTATTACATTGGAACAACATCACATGCATGTGTTTTACAGGACTGGTTTAGTTTTTTTATTATTACATTGGAACATCACATGTGTGTTTTACAGGACTGGTTATATCTTTATCATTACATTGGAATATCTTCATGTGTGTGTTTTACAGGATGCAGTTCCATCTTTATTATTACATTTGGAACATCACATGCCGGTGTGAATTTCACGACTTTGGTTAGATTATTATTATTACATTGGAATAACTTTGTCATCATGAAATCTGCATGCGTGGTGATTTCTTTTGTTATTCCATTCTTTATTATACCCGGTTGGTTAAAACTTTGACTTTATACTCCATGAAATTAGTAGAATATCCTTGATATTTGCGTTTCATCGATATCTTTTCATGGAAATATTCTTACGATCATTCTTGAATTTTTACTCTCTGAAAGCGATATCATGTATGTTGACAATTTGGGCGTTAATAATTCATGGATTAAATAATTCTTGAACTTGTTTTATTGAATTATTATGTCATTGTCATCATCCTCTGTTATATTATATTATGTTATCTTTGGCTTACGTGCGTAGATGAACTTAGTATGATTATGACCGGGGATCATTCGGTATAATCATGACTTGATATAAATGATGTGACAAAAAGTCCTCGGTGGCACTGTGTAATGCGATGATGGATAGTTTTTGGTATGATTATGACCGGGGTGATTCGGTATAGTCATGACCATTGATAATTTGATGAAAATCTTGGGGCAGTAGTGAGCGGGGATGATTAGATGTGGTGGTTTATTTATTAAAATTTGAGTCTCGTGATAAAAATTGATGAAAACCTTTTAAAACCTAAAAGATAGTAGACTTTATTCTCTACTTGACTCTTTTAATGGATTGCTTATTCATTACTTGATTAAGCTTGTTTGTCTATTGTATTTTATCGGTTTAACTTTGTTGAAGGCTAATGATAATTTATTACGCATTATCTTAGTCGTAATATTTCTTCTTGGGCTAGTTGAGCTCACCCTTTCTTTCTTTTTATTCTCTTGAGGAAATGAGAACATAAATTTGAGACGAGTCGGGGAGCGAAGTAATGGTCGGAGGATAGCATTAGTAGTCCTCATTTATTACGTGAAATAGTGTGATAATAGTTGTAATGAGGACTCCTTTTGAGTTTGTATAATATCTAGTAGACAATATTTGTATTCAAACTCACGGTTTTATATCGTATTGTACAGCGAGTTATATTAGTAAGTTGTATTTGAATTTATGTACCATGTAAGTGGCGACCCAAGATGGGTGGCGTATACCTAAGATGGGTGGCGTATACCTAATTTTAGAGGCGTCGAGGTTGGAATCTATCGAGCTTAGATAGGATATGATCACTGGCTAAGATGTGAGAGGGATAGAACTAGGAGGGGAGGCGGGGAATTCCTTATTTAGTATGACCTACTAAGTTTATTTGGTATTTAATTGGTCGGTGAGGAGTATAGTGATAATATGTTGATATGTTAATTAACCCTTATTTTGTGGCGGTGTTTGAAAATGGCATCAGAGAATGTTGAGAATAATGATGGAGCACGAGGAGGGTATTGATTCTCCACGGATCGATAATCGAGGACAATGTCTGAGGATGGCGATAATCCTCCTGTAAATAAACAACAACGATCGATTGATTGATGAATGAATGATGCGTTTAAAAAGTTTTTAAATTCATGCGACGGTAGAAAGCGACTCTGTCCAAAAAAAGCGTGGGGTGGAAACACGGAAAACTCTCGGGCGGTCGCCATTAAACAATTCAAAAGAGAGTTTTGGGACCACCGGAGTTTAAGGAAAGCCAAAACCACTTACGGCGGAAGCATGGATAAGCAGATTACCAAGATATTTGATGTCTTGGGGATGCTCAGAAGAGGAAAAGGTTCCTTTGCGCGCCTTTATGTTGCGGAGGCTGATTCTTGGTGGGAATCGGTAAAAGCGTACTCGACTTCTTTGTCTTGAAGATATCTTGGGAGAAGTTCGGGGAGGCATTCAGCGACAAATACTTTCTGAAAGAAAGTATTAGCCACATGAAGGAGGTGGAGTTTATCAAGTTGGAACAAAACAATATGGCCAGTGTCATGATCGAGGCAAAATTTGCGGAGTTATCACGATTTTCGTCCCACTTGGTGGATGGATAAAGAAGAGAATGGCGAATGTTTTTAAGAGGTTTGAAGCGGAGAATCGTCGACATCTTATTTCTCATAAAGCTGTGTTTTTATTAGGATGTTGTAAATAGGGCTCGATTAGTGGGAAGTAGCGATAGCGAGTCATATGACTAAAAAAAAAAAGCAAAGCGGCAAAATTATAATACCGGTGAGTAGTCGTGAGCGGTGACAACAAGCGTGGAGGAATCAGCGGGCGGATATGGTAAACCGGTGGTGTCGGGGCCAAAATAATAGAATGGACATTTCAAGAAAAGGAGATTCAATGATGATGGAAAAGGCGTCGGCACCGGCTTTTTGTTGTTAAGGAAGAGAAGGACCACCTATATATGCTTCAAATGCGGAGGAGAGGACACATCGGTCGAAGCTGCTGCGCCATGCTTAATCAAAGCATGTTATAATTAATTGGGAAGAAGGTCACTTAGCTCGATTTTTGTCGTTCAAGAAGAAGACAAATTCAACTAGGATGGAGGCACAAAAATTTGTCCCGAGACAAACCAAAAGCCGGTAGTTTAAGAGGCGTTTTTTTTTCTCGTGACGAGGAACTGAATAAAATTATCACGGGTAAGTTAATCATAAGCTCTTGCGAAGTCTATCAAGTGTTAGATACCGAGTTCTACCCACTCTTTTATTTCACTAGTTGCGTTCAGCGTTTAAATTTGACTCAGAGAAGTTAAACTTTGACTTATTGTTTGAAACCGTTAGTAGGAGCCGCCGTTACCTCATTCTTTTTTTAAATCTTGTTTGATTCAAATAAACACTTTCACGTTACTGTCGATCTTATCTTTTTGAAAATACTTGCCTTTGATGTGATTTTTAGGAATCGATTGGTTAACTACTCATTATTCTTTTTGTAAGGTTGTTAGCTTTTTTTATTCTAACCAACTTTGTTATCTGAATTCAAAGTAAAAACCTAAAGTTAATCTTTGTTATATCAAGCCATAAGTAAAAAGCCCCCGATCCTTTTCGTTGTTGACTTCCTTGTGTGGAATGCTGCAAAGCGGACTTTTACGTGGCGGCGTGAATCGTGAATGAAGATGGCAAGTTTATAGGTATCATTGTGAGGTGTCTTATCTAGGTTAAGGGATAGAAGTCGCGAGTTGGTATTAATGTGACGTCTTATCAAGTCTTGGACGAAATGTGATTTTGAATGATATTTCTATCATTAATAAATTTCTTGGCGTATTCTTGAAGACTTCCTAGCCTACCTAGGCGTGAAATCGAATTTTGTATTGACCCGGTCAAAACCCATTTCTTAAACCCTCGAATATTTCTTGACTAAAAGGATGCATTTCGTGGTTTATGATGAAAGTCATAATAAAAGCATTGGACTAATGAAAATCATGGGTATATGAAGTATTAGTAAGTTTTATGATGAGTTATGTTGGTTGGTATGTGAAAACATGAAAGTTTCTTAGAAATCACAAAGAGTTGAAAATCAGATTTTTTTGGTGAAAAGCGTAACATGAAATTCAATTGACCATATCTCCTATTATATTTTGAATTTTTGAGTGTGGTCAAGTCCTAGAGTTAGATCTATGAGTTACCTAACTAATCCAAGTGGAATTACTGGAAAAGGTGTTGTAGATTTTTGTGTGGACTGATTTTAGCAAAAGGAGGCAAAGCCAAAGCTGTAAAAAAAAATGCTCTACTGATGATTTTTTAAGGGCTGTTTCGGCCACTTAAATTATGAGAAAAATTCTGGCCTTTTGGGACATGAAGGTATATGGTATAAAAAGTACCTCCTGTCCAAAAATGAGCTCATTACGACTTAAAATGAGCAAGTTATGACTATTTCAATATTTAGGTTTTTAAATGAAAAAACGCTATACTTAGGAGTTCTATAACTCAGATGACCATGAAATTTAAACTAGAAGCTCACGTTAACATGTGTAAGGTCCTGCCAAGATTTGGGAATTTTGGAGTTAAACTTGAGGTAGCTAATTTCTTAAGGAATTAATTAGAAATTGATTTTTGAAAAATAGTAAATGAATTTTAAAAATTAAAAGAGAAAAATATATTTTCATTATGGGACTATATTATGCTAAATCCCAGAAAAGAAATATTTTTTGGGACTGATTTGGTATTTTTCATGAAAATAGTTTAATTCTGAACATATGAGTTTAAATATGTTATGTGAAATAATGAAAGTTGAAAATAGGATTTTATGGCTAGAGAATCTATATAGAGTATATGCATATTTTTTTTTGATGAGGATTTGATAATTGGTGATGATATCTTATGAGTATGGCATTTTGAATGATTAAATGCATTATATGGTAAAAGCGTAAACAATTGAGATAAATTGTTTATAAATTTAAGAAGTGATTAAAATATTGTTATAATATTAATGATATTAGATTATGAGATTATTAAGTGATTGATAACATGGGGATATTCTTGAATCTGGATAAATTATATTATAAATGTTTAATATTTATCATTTTTATCTTTGATTTGATTGATTCTTTATATCATTATCCTCATTATTTATATTATGTTGAAAGTAAATACGTGGCTGTAGTGCGTAGATGGACTTGGTATGATTATGACCGAGGATTATTCGGTATAATCATAGTAGTAATTGAAAACACAATTATCTTTGGTAGTAGTGCATGGATAATTTGTGGTCGTGATCTTAATGAATACATGATTATCTTTGGTAGTAGATCATGGATAATTATTGGTCGTGATACTAATGAATACACGATTATCTTTGGTAGTAATCATGGATAATTTAGTGTGATCTTAATGAATACACGATTATCTTTGGTAGTAGTGTCATGGATGAAATATTATGAATACATGATTATCTTTGGTGTAGTGCATGGATATTTGTGGTCGTGATCTTAATGAATATGATTATCTTTGGTAGTAGTCATGGATAATTTGTAGTGTGATGTAATTAATATACACGATTATCTTTGGTAGTAGTGCATGGTATGTGATCTTAATGAATACGATTATCTTTGGTAGTGTCATGGATAATGATTAATGAATACTACGATTATCTTTGGTAGTAGTGCATGGATAATAATGATTAATGAATACGATTATCTTTTAGTAGTGAATATTAATAATTTTTGGTAGTGTAGTCGTGGATAATTTAATGGTCGTAATCTTAATGAATACCACGATTATCTTTGGTAGTAGATGCATGGATAATTCGTGGTCGTGATCTTAATGAATATCCTTGGCACGTAGTGCGGGGATGATTCGATGATATGGATTAATTATTGAAATTTGAGTCTCGTGATGAAATATTAATTCATGGATGTGGTAAAAAGTCATCTTTGGTAGTAGTGCATTGATAGACTTGGTATGATTATGACCACGGATTATTCGGTATAATCATGGTAGTAATTGAAAACACGAATATCCTTGGCGGTGGTGCATGGATAATTCGTGGTTGTGATCTTATTAAAATTTGAGTCTCGGTATTATTGGTTTTTCTGGTTGTATATCTTTTTTTTGTAGTGCAAAGATGAATTGTTAATGAATATCAAAGATGAATTGTTAATATCTTTGGTAGGATTGCAAAGATGAATTTAATATTTTCAACGATAAAAGGTATTCAAAGGTATCCTCCTCTCTCTTTATCATATCAGTCGTACCCTAATTTTGAGGTGAAATTCCATAAGGAGGGAGATTGTGAGACCCAGATTTTATCGATAAAGATTTAAATTTTGTTGAAATAATTTTTTTTAATATTATGGTGTGAATTTGAGATAATATTATAGTTGTGGGTAGTATTTATAAATTTTGCAAAAAGTATCACAGTGGTTATATTATATTCGATTGGTGGGGAATATTCGGTTTAGCGGGGAATATTAAATGCAACAGCGGCTCAATCATTGGTGGACCCCTAGCGAAATTATTGTCGGATTGAAAGCGACAAAAATATTTTATTGAAATAACGGCGGAAGTTTTCTAGTAGTTCTTGTTGAACTACTCGGTAGTAAAAAAATGTCGATGTCGTGTGGTTGCGTAGTAGTATTGCGGTATTGATTATTGATCTTATGTGAGAAGTCACTCGGTTTGATTCCATTATTGTCGATTAATAATATGAATTATTATAGCGATAATGGCGTTTTATTTTATTATTATTATTAGCGTAATAAAAAGCGAAACATCTTTATATAAAATAGAATACTTTATTAAAGTTATTACATAAATAGAATATATTATATTATATTATAGTAGTGTTGCATAGTGTTTTGTAGTGTGTTTTGCGTAGTGTTTTGCATAGTATTGCATAGTGTTTGCATAGTAAAATGTTTTTATATAAATAGAATATATTATATTTTATTTAAAAGATTTTTCTTTAAATATGGATAGTCAGATTAAAGTAAATCAATACGGAGATAGTTCATGGATTAATTCTTATGCATTCCATTTTTCTATAAATAGAAGCTCGTTCCTTCCTTCATTTTTTTCTTACGAATTCATTGAAACTACAGAGAGAGAGAAATTATAGAGAGAGAAGCTATATAGAGAAAATTATAAAAAGAAGAAATATATTACTCTTACTTACTTTATATTAGGTTTATTTTACGGTTCTTTTACGGTAAGGGGTGTTATTCTTTCTTCTTGAAGAGAACTTACATTATTCCATTTCATTATTATTACATTGGAATAACTTTTGTAAAAGTGGTGTACCTATATACATACATAACATTTGTATATGTGGCATATACCTATACTTGGTGAAATCCTTATGTTATTCCATTCTTATTATTACATTGGAATAACTTTGTATCATGATTTACCCTACTTGTGACATTTTCTTATATTATACATTGGAACATCACATTCATGTGTTTTTTTTGGGACAGTTATTTTATTTACATTGGAACATCACATGCATGTGTTTTACAGGACTGGTTAAATTTTTTATTATTACATTGGTTTTATCACATGCATGTGTTTTTACAGGACTGGTTAAAATCTTTATCATTACATTGGAAATATCTATCATGTGTTTTTACAGGATGCAGTTCCATCTTTATTATTACATTGGAACATCACTGCCGATTGTGAATTTCACGACTTTGGTTAGATTATTATTATTACATTGGAATATACACTGTCTGTGCAATCTGCATGCGTGGTGATTTCTTTTGTTATTCCATTCTTTATTATACCCGGTTGGTTAAAACTTTGACTTTATACTCCATGAAATTAGTAGAATATCCTTGATATTTGCGTTTCATCGATATCTTTTCATGGAAATATTCTTACGATCATTCTTGAATTTTACTCTGAAAGCGATATCGTGTTGACAATTTGGGCGTTAATAATTCATGGATTAAATAATTCTTGAACTTGTTTTATTGAATTATTATGTCATTGTCATCATCTCTCATGTTATATTATGTTATCTTTGGCTTACGTGCGTAGATGAACTTAGTATGATTATGACCGAGGATCATTCGGTATAATCATGACTTGATATAAATGATGTGACAAAAAGTCCTCGGTGGCTTTTGTAATGCGGTGATGGATAGTTTTTGGTATGATTATGACCGGGGGGTGATTCGGTATAGTCATGACCATTGATAATTTGATGAAAATCCTTGGTAGTAATGCGGGGATGATTAGATGTGGTGGTTTATTTATTAAAAGTGAGTCTCGGTGATAAAAATTGATGAAAACCTTTTAAAACCTAAAAGATAGTAGACTTTATTCTCTACTTGACTCTTTTAATGGATTGCTTATTAATTGCTATGATTTATTTGTTTGTCTATTGTATTTTATCGGTTTTAAACTTTGTTGAAGGCTAATGATAATTTATTACGCATTATCTTAGTCGTAATATTTCTTCTTTGGGCTAGTTGAGCTCACCCTTTCTTTCCTTTATTCTCTTGAGGAAATGAGAACATAAATTTGGAGACGAGTCGGGGAGAAGTAATGGTCGGAGGATAGCATTAGTAGTCCTCTTTAATACGTGAAATAGTGTGATAATAGTTGTAATGAGGACTCCTTTTGAGTTTGTATAATATCTAGTAGACAATATTTGTATTCAAACTCACGGTTTATTTATGTCGTATATTGTACAGCAGTTATATTAGTAAGTTGTATTTGAATTTATGTACCATGTAAGTGGCGACCCAAGATGGGTGGCGTATACAGAAAAGGCGTACTCTCCAACAAATTGGAATTATTACGTTGTAATTATTAATTAAAAAAATCATACCCTTGAACAACCAGGGTTTGGTTCCACCACCCGTAATAAGACTCCTCTTATTTATAGATGTGGGCAACCCCCTCTTAACAATTATTAAGAATTGGGTTTTATTTAATTAATTAAATTCTTTTAATTAATTAAGCTCCCTAATCTTATTAGGGATAATTAATTAAACTCCTTTAACTAATTTTCCTCCTAATCTATTAGGAATAAATGAAGTACTTATATTAAATTAATTCCTAAACTCTTTTAGAAATTAAAATAATAATAATTGTAATAATATTAATAAGACTCCTCTTATTAATTTATATTTAATATTTCTAAAATATTAAATAATAAATATTAAGCTATTTAATTTATTCTATCACCATAGATTAAATTAAATATACTTAACTATATTATTACGATTATGCCATTAACTTCTTAAATAATTATTCTTCCTTTTTATGGTGTGACCCTTTAGGTTCTCCATTATTAAGCAGGTTGTGAATAAATCAATTAGAACAATTCTAATCTTATTTAAATAAATAAATTAAACAATTAATTTATTTAAATAATATAATATTCTCTGATAGGGATAAGCCTCCTAGCGATCAGCGACTTTCCGGATAATATAGATTTCAACATTAATCATTAAAGAACCTTTGAGTAAATAGTTCTGCAAATCTGATTCAATCCTTCCACCATCTGATGTCCCGATTAAATATAAGGCATGGAATTCTTTGTCAAGTCTTATTTTATTTAATTATATGTATTTCGATCCTTAAATGCCTGACTCAAATAATGCAAATTAGAAACTCCTTTCTAATTTCATTACGCCTTAACCCGAGGACTCTTGGGTTGTCATTTATCGAATCACATAGGACATTTCTCTTCTTTTATTAGAAGTGGTAGATTCTTTATTGATCATACATTATCTCCGTATACTGACTTATTATACCCAAGCATACCCTTTGATATACCCTAAGGGTCTTAAGGAATAAGTCAAAGTATAACTCATCATACACGAATACTATGATGATCTCGAGTCAAGGATTACTTGTACTACTATCACTCTGAGAATTCCTATTGACGAGGCAAATAAAACTCCATTAGGTATTCCTTAGCGAGCCACGTTCGGTGAACTTATTCTCTAATAAGCACCTACATACTTGCTTTAGTGTCTCCACACAAATGATCGTGAGATCAATCATCCTCATCGATGAGATGAGCAAGCAGCGTATGTACCAATCTATCGGATTCACTAATCCCCGATTTAGTAATCAATGATTGGGAACTATTTTAGTTTTAAGCTTTCTAAGAATTTAGATCTCATTAGAATGATCATCATCATTATTCTAAAAGCATTGCTTAAAACTATGGGTTTATCACATATTATAAAAGCGACATCATGTAGATAATTAAAAGCCTTTAATAAATTAATACTTTTTATTAATAAATGAATAAGATTATTACAAAGTATATGCTTTATCATCAAACATGATTGCTTTGTATGCATACTACTTTCAATCTCCCACTTGCACTAAAGCCCGATCGTCATGGTATCTCATACTCTTCTTTCTCTAAGTGGCGATTATCCTGCTTTGTTGGATAAGCTTTAGTTAATGGATATGTAATGTTGTTCTTGAGAGTCCACTATCTCTATAGTGATTTCCCATCTTTCGATGATTCTAATAATCAAATGAAAGTGCCACTGACACATGTTTAGATCCAAGATGAGACTTAGGAACTATTCTAGTTACGTAATGAACTTTTAATCCAAACAATCAACTTGCGACTTCATTTATAGCTATATACTTTGTCTTTATCACTAAACGCAACTCTTTTCTTGTTTGGAACCTTTCTGCACCTTTGAATTTTGGAACCTTTACCTTAAAGTGGATTTTTCTTTGCACCCTTTATTTTAGATAACTAGTTTTAATTTACCTGAAATCCTTAGTGGTTAAGCACTTTAAGATGTTTTCAACTTTTCTTTTTTATTTCATTGCATACATGATGATACTTCATGCGATCGTCTTGATGACTTTAGCATCAAATGAATATCGTTCCTTTGGGTTAAGTCGAGCATCCTCTTAAATCTATCTATATAGATTTTATCCCCAATTAAGATACTCTCGAAAAAACTTGAGTCATTAAGCCCTCTAGTTTTAATAATTTAATTTTTTATTTATTATTTTGAAATAGTAAGGGTTGATTTGATTAATGTGGATATAAAGGGTAAAAAAAAAAATATTTCAAAAAATAAAGTATTAATAAAAAATAAATATTCATTGTTGTCGGGGAATATTTGTTTTTGGTGGAATATTTTGTATGTGGGGAATAATATGATGTAGTGACGATTATATGTGGGCCCATGTGAGCGATTGGATGAAGAAAGCAGCAAATAATAAATTGAAGCGATTGGATGAAGAAAAAATATAAGTGTTTAAAAATAGCGTAGTTATTACAGATTATCTTTTGTTGGAATACCGGTTGGTTAAAAAACTGTCTGCGTTGTTGTTGAGCGGTGCTGCGGTATTGCACCAATTATTGATTCTTCTTACGTGAAGGCTTTACTCGATAATGGTTACGATAATTCTTATTATTTTATTTTATTGAGTTAATAATTCTTTGCGTTGATATTTTATATTCTTTGTTGTTTGATAATGTCATCATTACGGTATTTTTCATTATCGAAGCAATAATTCATATTATCGAATAATATTATTAGATAACATTATTGGCAATGTCTAGAAAGTTACATCTAAGGAGAGGTTTGGTCACTAATTGCTTGCATGATGAAGAAATTCTTATTGGAAAGCCCCCCTTTTCAGGGCGCACGGTTGTCGATATTGTGATTATAATAATATTATTTGTGAATAATTAATTATTGATTCATATGATGAGGAAAATATTGATTTTATGTGGATATAGATGGAAAATTTTTTTAATGTGACAATTGTTGAAAATTGAAATTTTATCTTTTACGATAAAATAATTCAATTTTAAATATATTATTATATTTTAATAATATAATAATGGTGATATTTTTACAACGAATGTGGGATATATGAGTATCTGAGGAGGAAATTTTTTTGTTGCAATAAATGTTTTAAAACATGTTAAACAACATGTCGGTGGACCCCATTTATTATTTGAAATTTGATTATACTTTGTAAAAAATCGCTTGGTTTGTGGATTTGGTCAATTTCTATTTGGAATTTGGAAAAACTTTTTCTTGCAAAGTTGTAGAGAATTGAATTTCCTATAAAACTCGCGAGATTGAATTTTTCTGATGAAAGGCTATTTATTTATTATGAATTATTGAAGTTAGAAGCTCAAAATAATTGATTTTTGGAAGTTTTAAAATTTTTTTAATAAGAAAAACGTTTTTTTTTTTTTTAGGCTCACATTGTCACATTGTTTGATGATGATTTGAAATCAGAGAAAAAGGTGTGCGAAGAAATTATAATATATATATATATTATTATTTTATTAAATTTTTACGCTTTGGTGTTCTAAGCATTTTTCTATAAATAGGGTCTTGGGTTAGAATTGAAAATCACACGAGCTGAAGTTTTTCTCTCTCTATATTATCGGCGTATTCTTGTGAGTATTTTGAGTATACTTTGAGTATTGTTAGGCGGTGCAAGTTCAAGTTCATGACTTTATATCAGGTGTTTAATTAGAAATCTTGATCTTTCGAGGTAAGGGATGTTATTTTTTTCTCGTAATGATATTATTTCTTCAATATCATTATCTTTGAAATATTGATCTGAACTTTTTATCAAATTTGGAACTTTTTTCATATCGGGGTTACTATTCATGAGTTCTTATTCATGAGTTCTTATTCACGAGTTCTTATTCATGATTCTTATTCACGATTCTTATTCACGATTCTTCTTATTTATTATTAGTGAAGCGTGAAGATTTTTTTTGTGGAATTTCTATCTTTTGGTGTGGAGTTACTATTCACGTATATCGGCCTTTATTCGTATCTGACTTTATTCACGTATCTGACTTTATTCATAGAAAAATAAAATTTCTTCTTTTTGTCCAAAATATCTATACGGATACTAGCTTTGATTGTATCCATGTTTTGATCATTCTTGAATTTTACACCACTATGATTATTTTTGAGGTATTTTTTGAACATGGATAAAACAAAATCTACGAATCCTTAATCCTTAATCCTTGTCATTTTGTTTCCTTTGGATTCGTTTCTTTAAAAAAAAAAATATTTTCATCATCCTCGGTCTTAAATGATGATATTATGAATATCTTTGGCTGTAGTGCAAAGATGAATGATTTCTGAAGAATATCTTTGGCTGTAGTGTGTGATGAGCAGTGTTGAGATGAATGATTTCTGAAGAATATCTTTTGGCGTAGTGCAAAGATGAGCAGTGTTTAAATGAACATGACCCGGTGATGAATATCTTTGGCACTGTAGTGCAAAGATGAATATTTGATTCGGATGTATATTGATTGATGTTTACGGGGATAAAAGATGAGCGATGAACTTTTAAATTCATACATAGAAGATAGTAGTTTTGCATTCTACTTAACTCTTCTAATGAATTATTATTTCATTGCGAATATTGATTTAAAATTTGTTGTCTATTGTATTCTATTAGATTTTTCCTGTTGAAGACTAACGATAATTTGTTGTATATTATCTTAGTCGTAATATTCTTCTTGAGCTAGTTGAGCTCACCCTTTTCCTTTTTGTTCATTTTTTTTTTCTCGGGAGGCGAGAATATAGCGATGCAGTCGGGGTATGGAATGAAGGTTTTAGAGAGAGTTGTTTAGTAGTCCTCACCATTTTTTGTAAAATAATGTATCGATAAATGTGATGAGGATTTATTTGAGTATAGATATTGTCAGAAGATAATATTTGTATTTAAACTCACAGTTTCTTGTTGTAATAATAAAGTTGTAGTTGTTTACGTACCATGTATTGTGACTTTCGGAATGGGTGATGTATACTATTTTGGGGGGCGTCGCGGTTGGTATCGAGCTTAGGGATATGATCTCTGGCGGAGATCGGGGAATAGAACTAGGAGGGAGGCGAGTAAATCCTTAGCTAGTGTGTCCTACTAAGCTTATTTGTTAGTTGAGTCGGTATATAGGGATATTATGTGATATATTGATTTCCTTAATTAACCCTTGTTTTATGGCGATTTATTTGAGAATGTCATTGAGAATATTAACAATGGAAATGAGGCCAGTGGAGATGCTGTACTCACCAGCGAGAGGAGAGCGTACAGCAGTGGCAATGTTCCTCTGTGAACAACACCATTGAAGCGAGATGATGAGCGAGGGGATGTTTAGAAGTTTTTTGCGGTTCATGCAAAATCGAGACGAGGAGACTTCGTGTTCAAAATGAGGAGGAGAAATGATAGCAATTCACGGTTTATCACGCCAAGCGATTCAAAGAAGTTGGGACCACGAATTTAAGGAAAGCGGATCGATCATGGCGGAAACATGGGTCAAACAAATTACCAAGATATTCGATGTCTTGGGATGCGGAGAACGAAGGTTCCATTCGCCACCTTTATGTTAAAAGTGGCGAAGGCGGACTCTTGGTGGGAGATGCGTGAAGCGTACCCATCGGCCGCTTTTCGGCATGTCTTGGGAGGCGTTTGAAGCTATTTAATGACAAATACTTTCACGAAAGTGTTTCGTCGTATGAAGGAAGTGGAGTTCATCAGATTGGACAAAACAACATGGCGGTGTCTCGATGCGAGGCAAAGTTTTGCGAGTTATCGGTTTGCACCTCATTTGGTGGAGAATGAGAGCGTATGGCGGATGTTTCTTAGAGGTTTGAAAAACGGCGTCGTCGATATCTCATTTCTCATAATTTTTCTCTTTATTAGGATGTTATAATGAGGGCTCAATTATTAGGCGAGATACTTGAGATCGGTCGGTGTTGAGGACCCTGACGAGGATCGTGTCGGAGATAGCGATCAGCGAGAATAATGATAACGGCGGAGAAAAAAGCAGAGACGGACAAAAATGGTAACCACTCTGGTGGTAATCATAGCCGTGAAAATAGAAAAGCGAGTCGGGGAGGAGATTTTTAAAAGAGGAGATTTAACAACGACCATGTGAAGAAGGCAGCGGTGCGTGACAAGCTGGTTCTAAGGGAGGAGAAGCGACCACCGGTCATATATCTCTATAAATCACGGAAAAGAGGACATATCGGTCAAGCGCCCTAGAATGAGTTCAAGGTATGCTATAATTGTGGAAAGGAAGGACATATCGCTCGAGATTATGCGATGGCGAAACCTAGTTATGTGGGGACGGTGACTCGAAAATTTATCCCGAGAAAAAAGTCGAAAGTCAGCGATTAGGAAAGGCGTTTGTTGTATTTGGTCATAATCACGAGGAACCAAGCGAGGTGATCACGGGTAAGCTATTTATAAATTCTTGCGAAGTTTATACCTTACTTGATCTGGGGTGCTACCCATTCATTTATCTCTCTCTGCGTGTGCTCAGCGTTTAAACTTGACTCAGGAGAAATTAGACTTTGACCTATCTGTGGAAACTCAGTTAGGAGAAACTTTCATCACATCCTTTGTTTATAAATCTTGTTTGATTCAAGTTGGCACCATTACCTTTACATTGACCTTATCTCTTTAAAGATACTTGCTTTTGATGTGATTTTAGGGATTGATTGGTTAACTACTCATCATACCAAAATTGATTGTTTTTCGTAAGGTTGTTAGTTTTCATATTCTTCTAACTTGACTTTGTTATGCAATTCAAACAACTAAACCATTAAAATCAATCAACATCATATCTAATCATAAAGCTATTCGTTTATTAAAAAGCGGATGTCAAGCTTTCTTAGCCCATGTTATGGATTTGAATAAAGACACGTCAAATTTGAATAATATTCTGTTGTTATTGACTTTCTGGCGTATTTCGAAGAACTTCCGGTCTACCCCGAGCGTGAAGTTGAATTCTTTATTGATCTTGAACTGGTACAAAGCCCATTTCTAAAACCCCATATCGAATGGCTCTATTGAACTTGAGGAGTTAAAGGTCAACTACGAGGAATTGTTGGACATCGGTTTCATTCGATCTAGTACATCTCCTTGGGGTGCTCTGTTTTATTTGTAAAGAAAAAAAAGCGGGAGTATGCGACTTTGTATTGACTATCGGGGAATTGAACCATGTCACCATCGAGAATAGGTATCCTCTACCTCGTATTGATGACTTGTTTGACCCGATTCTGAGGGCACAATTCTTTTCAAAAATCGATCTTAGATTACGGATATCATCGGTGAAGATTAGGCGAGGATATTCAAAGGCGCCTTGAGAACTTCGGTATGGGCATTATGAATTCTTAGTCATGTCTTTCGGACTAACTAATGCTCTATGACTTTCATGGATATGATGAGCCAAGTATTCAAGGAATATTTGGATCGATTCGTTGTTGTCTTTATTGATGACATCCTTATATATTCAAAAAAGTCGTGAAGATCATGAGCACCATTTGAAAATTTGGTACTCAAAGGCCGTGAAAACAAACTATATGCCAAATTGAAGAAATCACGAGTTACGGCGAGGAAGTAGCATTTCTTGGGCGCGTGGTGTCGAAACATGGAGTATCTGTTGATCCGTGAAGATTGAAGCAATCTGAAGTTAGAACAGCAAAGTCGGTGGTGAAGAAATCACGTAGCTTTTTGGGCTTATTTGGTTATTATCGGAGATTCGTGGAAGGGTTTTCTCGAATCGCTACTCCATTAACTTCGGCTAACTTCGGAAGGATACAAAATTCGTTTGGAGCGAAGAATGCGAGAAAAGTTTCAAGAGCTTAAGAGGAGACTTATTTGGCATTTTTGTTCTAACAATACCATCTGGTTGGGATGGATTTGTTATCTCTGATGCTTGGGCAAAGGGTTAGGATGTGTTCTCATGCAGCGTGGGAAAGTCATAGCCTATGCCTCGCATGACAACTTAAAAAGAGTATGAGAGGAATTATCCTACTCATGATCTAGAGTTAGCGGTGATCGTTTCAGCGCTAAAGATATGGGGCACTATCTATATGGGGAGAAAGTGGAGATATATTAGGACCATAAAAGCCTTAAATATTTCTTCACTCAAAAAAAGAACTCGACATCGCGGCGTGACGTTGGCTCGAGCTATTGAAGACTACGACCACACTATTGATACCATCTGTAAAAAGCGAGCGTGGTGGTGGCGCGTTGAGTAGAAGATCATATGCGAGGAGCGAGTGCGATGATGTCAAGTATCGCGTAGAGCCGACTTTAATAGAAAAAGTTAAGGTTGCTCGAGCGAGCCGGGGCCGGGGATGATCGTATGTAAAGAAAGTACAAGAAGGAGCTATTAGGGCGAGAATTGATGAAGAAGGAATACTTGAGTCCACTCTAGACTTTGTGTTCCTAACGACTACGATTTGAAGTACAAGATTATGATGGAGGCACACAATACACCATTTGCAATCCATCTGGAAGTACTAAAATGTATCGTGATCTTGACATACATTTTGGTGGAACAATATGAAGAGAGAGATTGCAAAGTTTATCTCGATGTGTTTAACTTGTCAGCGTGTAAAGGCGGAGCATCTAGTACCCTAAGGGTCCGTTGCAACCACTTGAGATTCGAAATGGAAGTGGGAACACATTACCATGGATTTCGTTTCACGGGTCTTTCTACGGTTTCTCAAGGCATCAATCTATTTGGGTTATTGTTGATAGATTAACCAAGTCTACGCTCATTTTTTAAATCACGGAGACTTATTCCTTGAGCGTCTTGCTAGTATATGCGTGAATGAGATTGTGAGGTTGCATGGCATGCTGTATCCATAGTTTTGGATCGTGACCCAAGATTCACTTCAAGATTTTGGGTTAGCTTGCAAAAAAAAGCTATGAGCGCAGTTTGCGATTTAGTTTGGCATACCATCCCCAAGCGGACGGATGATCGAGAGAGGACTATTCAAACTCTTGAAGATTTATTAAGACTACGTGTCCTAGACTTCAAGAGGTAGTTGGGATAAGTATTTACCATTGGTGGAATTCTCTACAACAACGAGTTATCGAGGCAAGTATAGGTGTGGCTCCATTTGAAGCATTATATGGGCCGAAAATGTCGTTCTCGATATGTTGGGATGAGGTGGGTGAAGCAACATTATTTGGGACAGAGAGTTAAATGCGATATGACTAAGAAAAGATCCAAATGATTGACAGCGTATACAAAGCGGCACAAGATCGACAAAAGAGTTATGCGGATCTTCATCGAAAGGGCGTGGAATTTAGTGTAGGGGATATGTATTGTTGCGAGTTGCTCCATGGAAGGGAGTTACAAGATTTGGGGAGAGAGGAAAGCTCGATCCACGATTTATTGGTCCATTTCAAATTTTGTAGAAGTAGGAAATGTAGCCTATAGACTTGCGTTACCTCAAAGTATGTCTCGTGTTCATAATGTGTTTCACATATATCGTACTTGCCGTAAATATGTGAAAGACCGAACCACGTTATAGAGTTAGAAGCAGGACGAGATAATAGAAGACTTAGCGTATGAGGAGGTACTGTCAAGATCTTGGATAGGAAGGAGCATGTCCTACTGCGCATGAAAGGTCATACCACAAGTTAAAGTTTTGTGGAGGAATCATGCTATAGAGGAAATGACACAGGAATTGGAAACGGAATGAAAGCGAGGTATCCTCACCTTTTGAAAACACCGAGTGCGTCGTCGATTTCGAGGGCGAAATTTCATAAGGAGGGAGGTTGTAAGACCCTGACTTATTTTTAAATAAAAATTTAATTTCCTTTATTTATTATTTTGAAATAGTAAGGGTTGATTTGATTAATGTGGATAGTTAAGGGTTAAAATCATAAATATTTCAAAATAAGCAAGTGGTTATAAAATATTCATTGTTGTCGGGGAATATTCGTTTGGTGGTGGAATATTAAATCTTTGGGGGGAATATTAAATGCTGAGCCAGCCTTGACCATATGTGGGCCCCATGTGAAGCGATTGGATGAAGAAAGCGACAAATATAAGTTGTTTAAAAAAATAGCGGCGTAGTTATTCACAGATTATCTTGTTAAAATACCGTTGGTTAAAACACACTGTCTGGCGTTGTTGAGCGGTGCGGTATTGCGGTATTGCACCAATTATTGATTCTTACGTGAAGGCACTACTCGATAATGGTTACGATAATTCTTATTCGATATTTTATTTTATTGAGTTAATAATTCTTTGCGTTGATATTTTATATTCTTTGTTGTTTGATAATTGTCATTTACATATATTTTTCATTATCGAAGCAATAATTCATATTATCTGAATAATATTATTAGATAACATTATTGGCAATGTCTAGAAAGTTACATACAGGAGAGGTTTGGTCACTAATTGCTTGCGATGATGAAGAAGAAATTCTTATTGAAGCCCCCCCTCTTTCTGAGGGCTGCTGGTTGTCGATATTGTGATTACGTAATATTATTTGTGAATAATTAATTATTGATTTATATATGATGAGAAAATATTGATTTTATGTGGATATAGATGGAGAAATTTTTTTAATGTGACAATTGTTGAAAATTAAAATTTTATCTTTTTACGATAAAATAATTCATTTAAATATATTATTATATTTTAATAATATAATAATGGTGATATTTTACAACGAATGTGGGATATATGATATATCTGAGGAGGAAGAGTATTTTTGTTGCAATAAATGTTTAAAACATGTTAAACATGTCGGTGGACCCCATTTATTATTTGAAATTTGATTAGCTTGTTTAAAAAAAATCGCCCGTTTGTGGATTTGGTCAATTTCTATTTGGAATTTGGAAAAACTTTCTTCTGCAAAGTTGTAGAAATTGAATTTCCTATAAAAACTCATGAGATTTGAATTTTTTCTGATGAAAAGGGCTATTTATTATGAATTATTGAAGTTACGAAGCTCAAAATAATTGATTTTTGGAGTTTTTAATTATTTTATTAAGAAAAACGTTTTTTTTTTTTTTTAGGTGATGTGGACACATAACATGTGGCTGATGATTTGAATTCAGATTAAAAGGTAGGGCGTAGGAAATTTATATATATATATATTATATTTTATTAAATTTTACGCTTTGGTGTTCTAGCATTTTTCTATAAATAGGGTCTTAGGTTAGAATTGAAAATCACACGAAAGCTGAAGTTTTCTCTCTCTATATTATCGGCGTATTCTTGTGAGTATTTTGAGTATACTTTGAGTATTTTTTAGGCGGTGCAAGTTTTCCTTCATAGCTTATCAGGTGTTTAAATTTAGAAATCTTGATCTTTCGAGGTAAGGGATGTTATTTTTTTTTCGTAATGATATTATTTCTTGATATCATTATCTTTGAAATATTGATCTGAAGTTTTTATCAAATTTGGAACTTTTTTTCATATCGGGGTTACTTATTCATGGAGTTCTTATTCATGAGTTCTTATTCACGAGTTCTTATTATGAGATTCTTATTCACGAGATTCTTATTCACGAGTACTATTAAATGAAGCGTGAAGATTTTTTGTGGAATTTCTATCTTTTGGTGTCGGAGTTACTATTCACGTATCGGCACTTTATTCACGTATCTGACACTATTCACGTATCTGGTCTTATTCATAGAAAAATAAAATTTCTTCTTTTTGTCAAAATATCTAATACGGATACTAGCTTTGATTGTATCCATGTTTTGATCATTCTTGAATTTTACACCACTATGATGATTTTTGAGGTATTTTTGAACATGGATAAAAAAAAAAATACGAATCCTTAATCCTTAATCCTTGTCATTTTGTTTCCTTTGGATTCGTTTTTTAAAAAAAAAATATTTTCATCATCCTCGGTCTTAAATGATGATATTATTGAATATCTTTGGCTTTTTGTAGTTGAAGATGAATGATTTCTGAAGAATATCTTTGGCTGTAGTGCAAAGATGAATGATTCTGAAGAATATCTTTGGCCGTAGTGCAAAGATGAGCAGTGTTTAAATGAACATGACCCGGTGATGAATATCTTTTGGCTGTAGTGCAAAGATGAATATTTGATTTCGGATGTATATTGATTGATGTTACGGGGATAAAAGATGAGCGATGAACTTTTAAATTCATCATAGAAGATAGTAGTTTGCATTCTCTACTTAACTCTTCTAATGAATTATTATTTCATTGCGAATATTGATTTAAAATTTGTTGTCTATTGTATTCTATTAGATTTTTCCTGTTGAAGACTAACGATAATTTGTTGTATATTATCTTAGTCATAATATTCTTTCTTGAGCTAGTTGAGCTCACCCTTTTCCTTTTTGTTCCATTTTTTTTCTCGGGAGGCGAGAATATAGCGAGTGCAGTCGGGGTATGGAATGAAGGTTTTAGAGAAAGTTGTTTAGTAGTCCTCACCATTTTTGTAAAATAATGTATCGATAAATGTGATGAGGATTTATTTGAGTATAGATATTATCAGAAGATAATATTTGTATTTAAACTCACGATTTCTTGTTGTAATAATAAAGTTGTAGTTGTTTGTACCATTATTGTAATAATAAAGTTGTAGTTGTTTACATGTACCATGTATTGACAACTCGGAATGGGTGATGTATACCTATGATAGATTCTTCATATGATTCATCATCATTCATGGGAGAATGTTTGAACAACTTTATCTTCTTGATTGTAGCATTATGTATATCATATCGACATATATCTCATTGAATACTCTTTTGATCATCTAGATGATTATCTCATCGTATGTAATCTGGATCATCATCTTCATGATGTACCTCATCATCATCATCATGATGAATCCATAGGTATCTTGATACTATTCGATTTACGATTTGATTTGTGGTATAATAGAATTACATCTCTGAGGTTCCTCTTATTTGACTTATAGTGTTTTGTGGTTCTTGAACTCTTCAAGATCTATTATCCTCCCACTAGCCCCTTCAATGATAAACACCTTTATCTTAGAAAGCGGCGTGTTTCATAACAAACACCTTTTGCTAAGTAGGATTATAGAACATATACCTAAACTTACTTTAGGATGTCCCAAAATATGTACTTGTCAAATCTTGTCCCAAGCTTATCCTTTGAAACCTTTTTCACATAAGTTGGACAACCCCTTATCTTAACATACTTAAGATTAGGAATCCTCCACATCCATAACTTTTATGGAGTCTTGGGGGTTTGGATTTTGAGGTTACCTTTTTTCGTAGATATCGACCATTTCTAGGACATGATCCCAGAAGGATCTTTGGAATGTCGGTAAAATCATTATGGACCGCACCATGTCCAACAAGTGCGATTTTTCCTTTTCGGATACATCAATCAATTATTGCGTATCGGGAGGTGTCCATTATGAGAAAACCATTTGAGATGATCTAGAAACTTATTGCACAAGTATTTATTCCTTGATCTAATCAAAGAATCTTAATACTTTGTCAATTTGTTTCACTTACGAATTCTTTGAACCTTTCAAATAATTCACACTTGTATTCAACAAATACACACATTCGACTCTTTGAATGATCATCTCCTTTTCTTATACTAGTTTGTTCAATATGCAAAATTATTTTTCACGTAAAGTCAGTATATACAAATTTATTAAGTAATATTTCGGTTCTATCAAAACATTATTATTATAAATAGAACAACAATTGTTCTTAATTATAATACCAAAGATTTCATTGTCCAACAATAAAATGGAAATAATATTTTTAACAAGAAGCTGGAATACAATAACAACTTATTGACTTAATAGATTTGCCGTAGGCATTGCTAAACTATAAGTTTCTATGGCTAATATCTGCAACCTTTGCTTCATTTTTCCACATAGGATTACTTATATTTGTTTAGCTTTCTACTTCTGCTTGGTCCTTCATAAATCTATATTTATGATAACCAAAGTCGGTATCAATACCCAAGTAGAACCTTGACTTAAAGAAAAATTTATTTAAATCATGAACAAAATTGTGTATTTATAGCAGAAACTTCACTAAGCTTCTTTGGTTAGCCTCTGCAAGATGCTTCTCTGCAGATTTCTTTCGGTGTCGGGCTTATTGCGGTGGAAGCAAACTCCTTTCTTGCTATCCATGTATCGGTTTTGTTCTTATTATCCTTTGTTTTGCTTTTCTATTTACCTTCTTTGAATCGTTCTTCTTTTAGGAAGATCCTTTGGCCCCTACCGGTAAGACTTGGTCTTTCTTGGTTGGAAAGTGACTCTCGACATTTTTCAACATGTTAAGCAAATCGGTGAAAGGCGATATCTAGCTTGTTTCATATGAAAAATTCACAACAATTGTGAAAGAAGTTAAGGGAGTGAGTGCAAGATCAAATCTTGGCTCAACTCTCCATCCATGACAAAACCGTTGTCTAATTGATCAATCAAATTGATTATGTTAAGGACTTTTTTTTATGCATCTTATAGTGCCATTGGCCATTCTAGATCGGAAGAGCTCCTTGAGATGTCGATATCTATCGGTCCTACTTTCTCACCATCAACTACTTGATGTGCGGGAATATAGTAGGAGCATCCATAGTTTTTCATCTTGTATTTGAAGCTCGTTACTCGTGGATCGAGCATGATGCATTGAGAGCCAATTGTGCATCATCTTGCCACTTTCTAAAAAAGTAGCAATCTCTTCCTCGGAGGCATTATGCGCAACCATTGCGAGGATAGGCGTATTAAGGACATAAGATAGCTTTTTGACTATGAGAACTATTCTCAAATTCCTTAACCAATCCGTTTAATTTGGATGCGGTTAATTTAGCATCTAATATGCTTGTGATGATAGTAATTTTAGACATTGTAAAATTACGTAAATGAATTTTGTAATTAACAACATTTTAACATACATTCTTTTATTAATTACCAAAATAAATTAGGTCTTGTTTTAAATTGGTATCTCCACTATTTTCTTCAAACTATATTACCCTCACTTATATAGTTGGCAAAATCTAATTAAAGATTTTGCTAGTGAGAATAAGGATCCCATTTCAAATGTATATAGCCTTGTGGTGACACAACAAACTATATATAAATAAATAGGTGAAACAACTTTTGTCAATTACATCAACTATGCAACTCCTTTTTATTTTGCCTCTTAGATTATTTTGATCAGTGGTGGCACATCAGAATCAAAATTATCAAGTTAAGTCGAACCTAGCACTCATATATTCAAAAAAAGAAAAATATCATCCTTGTGGTGACCTGACAAAACAATATTGTTCAATTTTCTTTATAAGCATCAAATGTGATAAATTAACATCTTAAATACTTAATACTTGCCTTGTGGTGACACAACAAACTCATATTAAATATTTAATACTCTATTAATTTTTTATCATGCTAGAAAAATGACGTTCGATATTCAAATATCTTTGAGCGCTTAGGACTTAATATAAAAAATTGAGGGGTTTGTTATTAATTTGTCTCATCTTGTTTAAGTAGCGCATATATATATATATATAAAATATCGCGTCATATTAATGAACATCGAAGCATGTTTGCATATATATATATATATATATAGTATATATATATATAGCGTATAGAATAGAATCTATATTCTACTACGGATTGATTATGGACTTTTATTCTAGTTTGGTTCACTAGAGCCACCAAGTGAACAAAAAGGTCAAACCCTAGGGGTGCGAGAAATAATATTTAAATATAACTATTACATTTAAACTTAGGGCTCCATTACAAAGCGGGTCTTCAAGCGCTCCTTGCTCCTTGATCTCCAATTTTTCAAAATTAATTCTAACTATTCCTATTACAAAACTATTTAAAATAAATAGAAACCTTGATCGTGATCGAGGGAAATACATAGGAGGAGATAGAATTTACATTAAGAAAAATTAGAGAAGGCAGTCTGTGAGACCCCATTTAATAAAACCCATACATTCATGCATCCAACTAAAATAAAATCAATCACATTTGGTGATAGTCCATAATCAATCCCATTTATTATCATACACATCACCATATGCATCGATAAATAACATTCATCTTATGAATAATAAACATTTAATATATATATTGATATCATTTAATGGGCAAATTTAGTTAGTATAAAATCTAATTTTGAATCAAAATAAACTCCTTTATTTTAATCCAAATTTAAATCAAAATAAAACTATTTTATTTTAATTTATCAATTTTGAATAAAATAAACTATTTTATTTTAATCAAAATCTTTAATCAAAATAAACTCCTTTATTTTAATTAATTATGGAATCGATTCCATATAAAAAAAAAATCTTTAATTAAAATAAACTCTTTTAATTTTAATTAATTATAAAATCAATTCCATAAAAAAAAAACTCCTTTATTAAAGGAAACACGGATTATTCTTTTTCTATTCACAAATAAACTCCTTTATTTTGAATAATATGAAATCTTAT
Organism: Panax quinquefolius; assembly: GCA_020205615.1. Classification (NCBI taxonomy): domain Eukaryota; kingdom Viridiplantae; phylum Streptophyta; class Magnoliopsida; order Apiales; family Araliaceae; genus Panax; species Panax quinquefolius. Next base: position 71,333 of record JAINUW010000231.1, read on the forward strand.
TTCATATCTAAATAAAACTCCTTTATTTAAGGAAATTAGGATTCTCTTTCTATTCACAAATAAACTCTTTTATTTTTGAATAATATGAAATCTTATTTCATATCTAAATAAACTCCTTTATTTAAGGAAAGATGGATTTTCTTTTATTCACAAATAAACTCTTTTTATTTTGAAAATATGAAAATTTCATATAAATAAACTCCTTTATTTAAGAAAAAATAGAATCAATTTCAACTCCAATTAGTTATCATGGAATCAATTCCAACTCTAATTAGTTAGCATGAAATTTTAATTTTAAAATTAAAATAAACTTTTTTATTTTAATATTAAAATAAACCTTTTATTTTAAAATTAAAAATAAACTTTTATTTTAATTATAAAATTATTTATTAATATATATATATATATATATATATAAATATATATATATATATATATATATATATATATATATATATATATATATATATATATATATATATATATATATATATATATATATATATATATATATATATATATATATATATATATATATATATATATATATATATATATATATATATATATATATATAATATATTTATATATATATATATATATATATATATATATATATATATATATATATATATATTTTTTATATAATAATATATCAATATATATATTTAAAAAAATTTTAAAATATTTAAAAATTTATTTTTTTTTTTTTTAAAAAAAATTTAAATGCGAAAAAAAAATGAATTCTTCCAAAAAAAAAAAAATTAAAAAAAAAAAAAAAAAAAAAATTTTTTTTTTTTTTTTTTTTTTTTTTTAAATTTTATTATACAATAAAATTATGCCCAATTAAATTATTCTAAACACATATCAATATACATATCAAATTAAAACAATTAATAATTTGCATAAAGGTTTGGCTCACGATGCCTTTATTAGGTTTGTAATATTCATGAAAGCATGATCAAAATTGCAAAAAAAAAATGAGCGTGTAAAAATCGAGTTTAAAAATTTTTTACAAACCATATACGGATCACCCTTTATGCACAATTATTAATTAAGCGAAAAGATAAAGAATAAAATCATACCCTTGAAGATCGAGCTTCCTCGGTACAAGTTCACCTCAAATCTTTTCGCGTTCAACTTGAATCCACGGGGTTTGGTTCCTTCCTTTGATCGGCGTTAGCCACCCAAATGTTTGGCCTCAGAGGTGATCCACGAGGAAAAGAAAAAAATTGAGAAGAAGATGGGTGGTTGGCTAAACCCTAGTTTTTCTATCTCTAGAAAAAAGGCGTCTCTCAACAAATTGGAATTATATACGTATGTAAAAAAATCAACAATATTCACCCGTAATAAGACTCTCTCTTATTTATAGATGTGGGCAACCCACCTTAACAATTAAGGAATTGGGTTTTATTTAATTAATTAAATTCTTTTAATTAATTAAGCTCCCTAATCTTATTAGGGATAATTAATTAAACTCCTTTAACTAATTTTCCCTCCTAATCTTATTAGGAATAAATGAAGTACTTATATTAAATTAATTCCTAAACTCTTTTAGAAATTAAAATAATAATAATTGTAATAATATTAATAAGACTCCTCTTATTAATTTATATTTAATATTTCTAAAATATTAAATAATAAATATTAAGCTATTTAATTTATTCTATCACCATAGATTAAATTAAATATATAATATATATTATTACGATTATGCCATTAACTTCTTAAATAATTATTCTTTTTTTTATGGTGTGACCCTTTAGGTTCTCATATTAAATAGGTTGTGAATAAATCAATTAGAACAATTCTAATCTTATTTAAATAAATAAATTAAACAATTAATTTATTTAAATAAATAATATTTATTCTCTGATAGGGATAAGCCTCCTAGCGATCAAGCGACTTTCCGGATAATATAGATTTCAACATTAATCATTAAAGAACCTTTGAGTAAATAGTTTAAAATACAATTCAATCCTTCCACCATCTGATGTCCCGATTAAATATAAGGCATGGAATTCTTTGTCAAGTCTTATTTTATTTAATTATATGTATTTCGACTCTTAAATGCCTGACTCAAATAATGCAAATTAGAAACTCCTTTCTAATTTCATTACGCCTTAACCCGAGGACTCTTTGGGTTGTCATTTATCGAATCACATAGGACATTTCTCTTCTTTTATTAGAAGTGGTAGATTCTTTATTGATCATACATTATCTCCATATACTGACTTATTATACCCAAGCATACCCTTTGATATACCTAAGGGTCTTAAGGAATAAGTCAAAGTATAACTCATCATACACGAATCTTATGATGATCTCAAGTCAAGGATTACTTGTACTACTATCACTCTGAGAATTCCTATTGATTGAGTGCAAATAAAACTCCATTAGGTATTCCTTAGCGAGCCCGCGTTCGATGAACTTATTCTCTAATAAGCACCTACATACTTGCTTTAGTGTCTCCACACAAATGATCGTGAGATCAATCATCCTCATCGATGAAAGCAAGCAGCGTATGTACCGATCTATCGGATTCACTAATCCCCGATTTAGTAATCAATGATTGGGAACTATTTTAGTTTTAAGCTTTCTAAGAATTTAGATCTCATTAGAATGATCATCATCATTATTCTAAAAGCATTGCTTAAAACTATGGGTTTATCACATATTATAAAAGCGACATCATGTAGATAATTATAAAGCCTTTAATAAATTAATACTTTTTATTAATAAATGAATAAGATTGTTACAAAGTATATGCTTTATCATCAAACATGATTGGCTTGTGATAATTGAGAAGATCATAATAGATATTTATAATATATTGATAATAGATTCTAAAATTAATATATATCATTATAATCGATAATATAGATTTCTGTGATTTATTATAAAATATTTAGAAACATGATTGAAATATTGATTATTAGGAAAAGAATGAAATTTATGATAGATTTTGAAAATTTGAAGAGGAATTGATGAATGAGTGACATATGAATTGAATTCAAAATTAGTAATTCAATTGGAAATCTTGATATAGATATACTTGATAGTTATCATAGAAATAAATATATCATGATTTATTTATTTCATAATTAAATGATTGATTACAAATGAGAGATTATTAGAAGAAATTGATATATATTTAATATAGATGATTATCGATAAATATAAATTTGAAATTGATTAGAAATAGATAAATATAGGATTAAATTATGAAATTTTAAATTGGAATGAAATGAGTATAAAGGGATTAAATATTTCGATTTCACGATTGAAATGAAATTTGAAAATTGAAATGAGACATCTTATATTTAAAGTAAGCATTATATATATATAAGATCATATATATATGAGTTATTAATAGGTTTAGGTTGTAAGACCCCAACTTATTATTAATGAAATTTAATTTCTCTATTTATTATTTTGAAATAGTAAGGGTTGATTTGATTAATGTGGATAGTTTAGGGGTAAAATCATGCAAATATTTCAAAATAAGCAAGTGGTTATAAAATATTCATTATTATTGGGGAATATTCGTTTGGTCGTGGAATATTAAATTTGTCGGGGAATATTAAATGCTGACAGTAGCGACCATGTGTGGGCCCCATGTGAAAGCGATTGGATGAAGAAAGCGACAAATATAAGTTGTTTAAAAATACTTGGCGTAGTTATTCACAGATTATCTTTGTTGGAATACCCGGTTGGTTAAAAAACACTAATCTGGCGTTGTTGAGTTGAACGGTAGCTGCGGTATTGCACCAATTATTGATTCTTACGTAAGAAGGCACTACTCGATAATGGTTACGATAATTCTTTATTCGATATTTTATTTTATTGATTTAATAATTCTTTGCGTTGATATTTTATATCTTTGTTGTTTGATAATTGTCATTACGAGTATTTTTCATTATCGAAGCAATAATTCATATTATCTGAATAATATTATTTAGATAACATTATTGGCAATGTCTAGAAAGTTACATCTAAGGAGAGGTTTGGTCACTAAATTGCGCGATGGTAAGAGAGAAATTCTTATTGGAAAGCCCCTGCTTCACAGGAAGCTGCACGGTTGTCGATATTGTGATTACGTAATATTATTTGTGAATAATTAATTATTGATTTATATGATGAGGAAAATATTGATTTTATGTGGATATAGATGGAGAAAATTTTTAATGTGACAATTGTTGAAAATTAAAATTTTATCTTTTTTACGATAAAATAATTCATTTAAATATATTATTATATTTTAATAATATAATAATGGTGATATTTTTACAATGAATGTGGGATATATGAGTATATGAGGAGGAAGAGTATTTTTTGTTGCAATAAATGTTTAAAACATGTTAAACATGTGTTGGTGGACCCCATTTATTGGTTGAAATTTGATTATAGCTTTTAAATAAAATCGCTTGGTTTGTGGATTTGGTCAATTTTATTTGGAATTTGGAAAAACTTTCTTACGCAAAGTTGTAGAGAATTGAATTTCCTATAAAAACTCGTGAGATTGAATTTTTTGATAAAAAAAGGGCTATTTATTATGAATTATTGAAGTTCGAAGTTCAAAATAATTGATTTTTGGAAGTTTAAATATTTTTTTTTAAAAAACGTTTTTTTTTTTTTGTGGGCTCACATAACAACATGTATAATGATTTGAATCAGATTCTCAAGAAGGTGGTAGAAGAAATTTTATAATATATATAATATTATTATATTAAATTTTACGCTTTGGTGTTCTAAGCATTTTCTATAAATAGGGTGCTTAGGTTAGAATTGAAAATCATTTAGAAGCTGAAGTTTTTCTCTCTCTATATTATCGGCGTATTCTTGTGAGTATTTTGAGTATACTTTTTGAGTATTGTTATACGGATTGCAAGTTCAAGTCATGCTTTATATCCGGTGTTTCAAATTAGAAATCTTGATCTTTCGAGGTAAGGGATGTTATTTTTTTCAAATGATATTATTTCTTCAATATCATTATCTTTGAAATATTGGTTGGAACTTTTTATCAAATTTGGAACTTTTTCATATGGGGTTCTTATTCATGAGTTCTTATTGATTTCTTATTCATGAGTTCTTATTTGAGTTCTATTGAGTTTCTATTACGATTCTTATTCACGATGAAGCGTGAAGATGTTTTTTTGTGAAATTTTTTTTTTTGGTTTGGAGTTCTTATTGGTGTGTAGTTACTTATTCACGTATCTCGGCACTTATTCACGATATCGGCTTTATTCATAGAAAAATAAAATTTCTTCTTTTTGTCCAAAATATCTATTACGGATACTAGCTTTGATTGTATCCATGTTTTGATCATTCTTGAATTTTACACCACTATGATTATTTTTGAGGTATTTTTGAACATGGATAAAACAAAAAAATACGAATCCTTAATCCTTAATCCTTGTCATTTTGTTTCCTTTGGATTCGTTTCTTTAAAAATATTTTTCATCATCCTCGGTCTTAAATGATGATATTATTGAATATCTTTGGCTTTGTAGTGCAAAGATGAATGATTTTTTGAAGAATATCTTTTGTAGTGCAAAGATGAGCAGTGTTGAGATGAACATGATGGTGATTAATATCTTTGGTTAGTAGTGCAAAGATGAGCAGTGTTTAGATGAACATGACCGGTGATGAATATCTTTGGCTGTGTAGTGCAAAGATGAATATTTGATTCAGATGTATATTGATTGATGTTACGGGGATAAAAGATAGGCGATGAACTTTTAAATTCATACATAGAAGATAGTAGTTTGCATTCTCTACTTAACTCTTCTAATGAATTATTATTTTCATTGCGAATATTGATTTAAAATTTGTTGTCTATTGTATTCTATTAGATTTTTTCCTGTTGAAGACTAACGATAATTTGTTGTATATTATCTTAGTCATAATATTCTTTCTTTGGGCTAGTTGAGCTCACCTTTTTCCTTTTGTTCCATTTTTCTTCTCGGGGAGGCGAGAATATAAGCGAGTACTAGTCGGGGTATGGAATGAAGGTTTTAGAGAGAGTTGTTTAGTAGTCCTCTCACCATTTTGTAAAATAATGTATCAATAAATGTGATGAGGATTTATTTGAGTATAGATATTGTCTAGAAGATAATATTTGTATTTAAACTCACACAGTTTCTTGTTGTAATAATAAAGTTGTAGTAGTTTTTACGTACCATGTATTGACGACTCGAGAATGGGTGATGTATACCTATTTTGGGGAGAAGCGTGCAACAGGTGGCAATGTTCCTCCTGTGAACAACACCAGCGAAAGCGAGATGATGAGCGAGGGATGTTTAGAAGTTTTTTGCGAGTTGCAAAATCGAGACGAGGAGACTCGTGTTCAAAATCTGAGGAGGAAATGATAGCAATTCACGGGTTGTCACATGCAAGCAGTTCAAAGAGTTGGGACCACGAATTTAAGGGAAAGCGGATCCGATCATGCGGCGGAAACATGGGTCAAGCAAATTACCAAGATATTCGATGTCTTGGGATGCGGCGGAGAACGAAGGTTCCATTCGCCACCTTTATGTTGTGATTCGATGATGTGGAATATTTATTAAAGGCGAGTCTCAAATTTATAATAGTGATGAAAACCTTTTAAAACCTAAAAGATAGTAGACTTTATTTTCTACTTGACTCTTTTAATGGATTCATATATTCACCGCAGCTTAAACGGTTGTTCTATTGTATTTTATCGGTTTAACATTGTTGAAGACTATTGATAATTTATTCGCATTATCTTAGACATAATATTTCTTCTTGGGCTAGTTGAGCTCACCCTTTCTTTCACCTGCTTTCTTCGTGAAATGAGAATATAATTGGGACGAGTCGTGGAAACGAGTGATGGTCCTAAAGATAGCATTAGTAGTCCTCACTATTTTGTGAAATAGTGTGAAAATAATTGTAATGAGGACTTTTTTGAGTTTGTATAATTTTGAGTTTGTTGTATTTAAACTCACAGTTTATGTCAGTATTGCATACTTACAGTTATGTTAAGTAAGTTGTATTTAAATTACGTACCATGTAAGTGGCGACCCAAGATGGGTGATGTATACCTAATTTTGGGGCGTCACAATTAAGTATCGAGCTTAGGGATATGATCCTGGCTAAGATGTGAGAATAGTACTAGGAGGGAGAGGCAGGGGAATACGTTCGCTAGTATGACCTACCTAAGTTTATGTGCTATTTTATTGGTTGGTCGAGAATATAGAGATAATTTGTTACATGTCAATTAACCTTTTGTTTTGTGGCGATGATCTGAAAATGACATCCGAGAATGTTGAGAATAGCAATGGAGCGCATGAGCGATCATTGATTCACCACATATCAATAATCGAGGATAATGTGCATCGAAGGCGACAATCCTCATGCAAACAACAACACCGACCAAATGATGAATGATCAAATATTCAGAGGCTTAATGCAATTTATGCAACAAAGAAATGAGAGCGATGACTCTGTCCAAAACGTAGGTGGAAACACGAAACTCTCAAGGTCACCGCTAAACAATTCAAGAGCTGGGACCACCGGAGTTTAATGGAGAGCAAAAACCACTTCGGCGGAAGCATGGATAAAGCAGATTACCAAAATATTTGATGTCTTGGGATGCTCCGAGGAGCAAAAGGTTCCCTTTGCCACTTTTTATGTTGCGGAGAGGCGATTCTTTGGTGGGAATCGGTAAAAGCGTACTCAACTTCTTTGTCAGATCAAGATTTCTTGGGAGAAGTTCCAGAGTCGTTTCAACGACAAATACTTTCCGAAAGTATTCGCCACATGAAGGAGGTGGAGTTTATCAAGTTGGAACAAAACAATATGGCCGTGTCGCAATACGAGGCAAAATTTTGCGAAGTTATCACGGTTTCGTCCCACTTGGTGGATAATGAGAGAGAGAATGGCGCGAATGTTTTAAGAGGTTTGAAGTCTAGATACGTCAACATCTTATTTCTCATATAAGCTGTGTTTGTATTGAGATGTTGTAAATAGGGCTCGATTAGTGGAACGCGATAATAATGAGTCAACGCAACTAAAAAGAAGCACCGGCAAGAAAATTATAATACCCAATGAGAGTAGTCATCAAGCGGTGACAAAAGCGTGGAGAGGAATCAGCGGGCGAGATATGGTAACCACTTCGGTGGTAATCGAGGCCAAAACAATAAGAATGGACATTTCAAGAAAGCAGAGATTCAACAATGATGGAAAGACGTCAAAGACCAAAGACCCATTGTTAAGGAAGGAGAAAGACCACCTATCATATGCTTCAAATGCGGAGGAGAAGGACACATCATCCAAGCTGCGTCATGCCGTCAAAGCATGTTATAATTGTGGAAGAGAAGGTCACTTAGCTCGATTTTGTCGTTTACAAAGACAAATTCAACTAGGATGGAGGCACCAAAGGCCATCCCGAAAATTCAAAACCCAGTAGTGCAAGGAGAGGCGTTTGTTGTGACCTCCCAAAGAAAGCAAGGAACCGAATGAGGTCATCACGGGTAAGCTTATCATAAACTCTAATGAAGTCTATACTTTATTTGATACTGGGTTCTACCCATTCTTTTATTTCTCCTACTTGCGCTCATCGATTAAATTTGACTCAGGAGAAATTAGACTTTGACTTATCTGTGGAAACTCCGTTGGGAGAAACCTTCATTACATCCTTTGTTTATAAGTCTTGTTTGGTTCAAATCGGTACCCTCACATTACCGTCGATCTTATTTCATTAAAAATACTTGCATTTGACGTGATTCTAGGGATTGATTGGTTAACTACTTATCATGCAAAAATTGATTATTTTCGTAAGGTTGTTAGCTTTCATATTCCTAATCAACCTATTATGCGAATTCAAACGACCAAACCATTAAAATCAATCACGTTTATCTCAAGCCATAAAGCTATTCGTTTATTGAAAAACGGATGTCAAGCTTTCTTAGCTCATGTCACAAATTTAAAAAAAAAAATCGCCGCTTTTAAACGATATTCCTATTGTTAATAAATTTCCTGACGTATTCCCCGAAGAACTTCCTGGCCTACCCCCAGAGCGTGAAATTGAATTTTGTATCGACCTTGAACCCGGTACAAAACCTATTTCCAAAGCCCCATATCGAATGGCTCTTATTGAACTTCAGGAGTTAAAGACCCAACTTCAGGAATTGTTAGACATTGGCTTTATTTGTCCTAGTACTTCTCCTTGGGGTGCTCCTGTTCTATTCGTGAAGAAGAAAGATGGGAGTATGCGACTTTGTATTGATTATCGGGAGTTGAATCATGTCACCATCAAAAATAGGTATCCATTGCCACGTATTGATGACCTGTTTGACCAGTTGCAAGGAGCCAAATTCTTTTCAAAGATTGATCTTCGTTCCGGATATCACCAATTGAAGATTAGAATCACCGACATTCCAAAGAGACGGCTTTTAGAACTAAGACGGGCATTATGAATTCCTAGTCATGTCCTTTGGATTGACTAATGCTCCCGCCGCCTTCATGGATATGATGAACCGAGTATTCAAGGAATATTTAGATCACTTTGTGGTCGCGTCTTTATTGATGACATCCTTATTTATTCCAAAAAAGCCGTGAAGATCATGAAAGCAACACTTGAGGCGACACTCCAAAAGCTTCGTGAATATAAGCTTTATGCCAAGTTGAAGAAATGCGAGTTCGGCTTGAAGAAGTAGCATTCCTTGGGCACGTGGTATCAAGTCATGGAATATCATTGACCCAGCAAAGATTGAAGCTATTCAAAGCGGGAACAACCTAAATCGATGACCAAGTGACGTAGCTTTCTCGGTTTATTGGTTATTATCGGAGATTCGTGGAAGGATTTTCTCGAATCGCTACTCCATTGACTTCGGTGACTCGGAAAGATACAAAGTTCGGTTGGAGCGAAGAATGTGAGAAGAGTTTTCAAGAACTCAAGAGGAGACTTATTTCAAAGACTGTTCGACAATACCATCTCGCTCGGAGGATTTTTCATCTACTGATGATGCTTGAGCAAAGGGTTGGGATGTGTTCTTATGGAACATGGAAAAGTTATAGCTTTATGCCTCGCGACAACTCAAAGAATATGAGAGGAATTATCCTACTCATGATCTAGAATTAGCGGTACCGTTGTCTTTGCACTTAAAATTTGGAGGCATTACTTGTATGGGGAGAAAGTGGAGATCTTTACGGATCATAAAAGCCTCAAATATTTATTCACTCAAAAGGAACTCAACACGCGACAACGACGTTGGCTTGAACTGTTGAAAGATTATGATCATACCATCCAATACCATCCCGGAAAAGCGAACGTGGTAGGCGACGATTGAGTAGAAAATCATATGCAAATACGAGTGCGATATTGTCAACGTAAAGGCCCATTTTGTGTGACTTGCAAAGGATGGAGATAGAGTTAAAGACTCGAGGGGACGCATGTGATGATAGCGAGTATACTGAAAGTAGAACCGACTTTAATCGATAAAGTTAAAGTTCGCTCAAGCTACGGACTGGAGCCGATGCGTATGAGGAAGAAAGTGCAAGAAGGTGCTTATCAGGGAAGCAAGAATCGATGAAGAAGGAATACTTCGAGTCAACTCTAGACTTTGTGTTCCTAACGACCCTGATTTAAATTATAATATCATGATGGAGGCGCACAACACACCATTTGCAATCCATCCTGGGAGTACCAAAATGTATCATGATATTAAATCATACATTTTGGTGAGAAATATAAGAGAGAGATAGATATTTGTTTATCTCAAGGTGTCTAACTTGTCAACGAGTTAAAGCGGAGCATCAAGTACCAAAAGGTCCATTGCAACCACTTGAAATTCCAGAATGGAAGTGGGAGCACATTACCATGGATTTCATTACCGGTCTTCCTAAGGTTTCTCAAGGCATTGATGCGATTTGGGTCATTGTTGATAGATTGACCAAGTCTCCGCTCATTTTTACCGACATCTGAAACTTATACACTTGAACGTCTTGCTCGTATGTACATAAACGAGATTGTAAGACTGCATGGTATGCCGGTATCCATAGTTTCTGATCGAGACCCAAGATTCACTTCACGATTTTGGGTTAGTTTGCAAAAAGCTATGGGCACAGATTTACGATTTAGCTCGGCATATCATCCTCAGACGGACGGACAGTCGGAGAGGACTATTCAAACTCTTGAAGATCTATTAAGACTCTGTGTCCTTGATTTCAAGGGAAGTTGGGACAAGTTCTTACCATTGGTGGAGTTTTCCTACAACAACAGTTATCAAGCAAGTATTGGCATGGCTCCATTCGAAGCATTGTATGGAAGAAAGTGTCGTTCTCCAAGTATCTTTGGGATGAGGTGGGTGAAGCAACGTTGTTGGGACCGGAGTTGGTACGTATGACTACGGAAAAGATTCAAACGATCCGACAACGTATAAAAACCTCACAAAATCGACAAAAGAGTTATGCTGATCTTCATCGAAAGGACGTGGAATTCGATATAGGAGATCATGTGTTGTTAAGAGTTGCTCCATGGAAAGGAGTTACAAGATTTGGAAAGAGAGGAAAACTTAATCCTCGATTCATCGGTCCATTTTTAATCCTCGATCGAGTAGGAGCTGTGGCCTATAGACTCGCTTTACCGCCAAATATGTCTCGTGTTCATAACATTTTTCACATATCTATGTTACGTAAATATGTGAAAGACCCGAACCATATTATTGAGTTAGAACCGGACGAAATAGTAGAAGATTTGACGTATGAAGAGGTTCCTGTTCAAATTTTGGATAAGAAGGAACATATTCTACGCTCCAAGGTTATACCTCAAGTCAAAGTTTTGTGGAGGAACCACGATGTTGAGGAAATGACTTGGGAGTTAGAATCTGAAATGAAATCAAGGTATCCTTACCTCTTGACATACCAGCACGCACCCTAATTTCGAGGGCAAAATTTCATAAGAAGGGAGGTTGTAAGACCCCCAAACTTTTATAAATAAAGATGAATTTTTCTATAAATATTATTTTTGAATATTATGGAATAAATTTGATATAATGTTATAGTTGTGGGTAATATTTATAAATTTTGCAAAGTATGCAAGTTGTTATAAAATATTCGTTTGCCTGGGAATATTCTTTTTGTTAGGGAATATTCGCATAACTACTCAATCATTGGTGGACCCCACAATGTAATTATTGTCGGATCGAGAAAATGACAAAAATATTTTATAAAAATAACGGCGAAGGTGTTACCGTTAAAACTGTTGAACTACCCGGTGGTAAAAGTACGATGAATCTGCTGTGGTTGCATAGTAGACACTCAGATTGATTATTGATGCTTACGTGAGAAGTCACTCAATTTATGCTTTCAATTATTGCTACAAGAATTGTTGTGATCATATCTATTATATTATTGATTCAATTATTGTCACAAGATCATATCATATAATATGTTATAGTATTAAATCAATAATTGAGACGACAAGTTATAAATGATTAATAATTGTTGAAAGATTAAATATGTGTTGATGAAAAATAAAATGATTTGTGGTAAGTTTGATTATTTTATGGGGGCTCATATGTCATCATCTAAGAATCTCTTCGTCAATAGTATTTACCTTCACAATAGTAATTACCTTCATCAATATAGTAATTACCCTTGTGAATAGTATTTACCTTACGTCAATAGTATTTACCTTCGTTAATAGTAATTACCTTTACCAGAATTCGAACCACTTGTCGTCGTTTCACATTACAGAGCGCCGAACCACTTGTCGCTTCACATTACAGAGTCGAACCACTTGTCGCTTCACATTACAAAGCGCCAAACCACTTTTCTTTTCACATCATTAGTCGTGCAAGCCACTTGCCTTTTCACACGGAAGGTGCTAAGCTAGAAATCTTCTATAAATAGAGGCCTAGGGCTTCATTATTTTTCACTTAATTCATTCAAGCTATAGAGAGAGAAAGTATAGAGAGAATAAGAGAGAAAGAAGAAGAGTGTTTTGTTACTACACCTCAGTAAAGATTCAATCTCCTACCAAAAGTAAAGGGTGTTATTCTTTCTTATTCATGAAGAGAACTGTTGTTATTCCATTGCTTATTATTACATTGGAATAACTCAGATACGCCTGTGGTTTACCCTATACTTGGTGACATTCTTCTATTATTCTCGTTGGAACATCCATGCTCATGTGTGTTTTACACCGGACTGGTTCCGCCTTTTATTATTATTCTGTTGGAACATCCTGCATCGTGTGTATTTTACAGGGACACGGTTAAATCTTTATTATTCTCGTTGGAACATCCCGCTCGTGTGTTTTACAGGACTGGTTCCGTCTTTATTATTCTGTTGGAACATCTATATCGTGTGTTTTACACCGGATCTGGTTCCATCTTTTTATTATTCGTTGGAACATCCCGCTTCGGGTGTGAATTTCACCGACCGGTTCCGTTATTTATTATTTCATTGGAATAACTCCGTCTCGCATGTCTATATCGCATGTATGGTGATTTCTTTTGTTATTCCATTCTTTATTATACCTAGTTGGTTAAAACTTTGACCGCTATACTCCATGAAATTAGTGGAATATCCTCGATATTTGCGTTTCATCCAAAGATTTTTTGTGAAAATATTCTTCCGATCATTCTTGAATTTTACTCTACAAAACAAAGATCATATTGATAATTTGGACGTTAATAATTCCCGGATAAAATAATTCTTGAACTTGTTTTATTGAATTCTTATATCATTGTCATCATCCTCATGTTTATATATTTTTTAAAGTCATACGTGTATTCAGTAGTGCATAGATGGACTTGGTATGATTATGACCGAGACTATTCGATGTAATCATGATCGTAATGTTACAAATGATGTGGTAAAAATCCTCAATTCGGATGTAGTGCGTATTGATGGATGATTGTTGGCATGATCATGATTATTAATGAATACACAAATATTCTTGGCCCATAGTGCATGAATAATTGTGGTCGTGATACTAAAGAATATCCTTGGCCAGTAGTAGTGCGGGGTGATTCGATGATGTGGAATATTTATTAAAGTCGAGTCTCACCTATAACAATGATGATGAAAAACCTTTTAAAACCTAAAAGATAGTAGATTTTATTTTCTACTTGACTCTTTTAATGGATTCAGATATTCATCGCATTAAACCTGGTTTGTCTATTGTATTTTATCGGTTTAACATTGTTGAAGACTATTGATAATTTATTACGCATTATCTTAGTCATAATATTTCTTCTTCGGGCTAGTTGAGCTCACCCTTTCTTTTCTTTGTTTCTTCGTGAAATGAGAATATATTTGGACGAGCCTGGGAAACGAGTGATGGTCCTGAAGATAACATTAGTAGTCCCTCACTATACGTGAAATAGTGTGAAAATAATTGTAATGAGGACTCCTTTTGAGTTTGTATAATATCTAGTAGAGCATATATTTGTATTTAAACTCACGGTTTATGTCGTATTGTACACTTACGCTTATGTTAGTAAGTTGTATTTAAATTCTGTACCATGTAAGTGGCGACCCAAGATGGGTGATGTATACCTAATTTTGGGGGCGTCACATTTATGGTGTGACCCTTTAGGTTCTCCATATTAAACCGGTTGTGAATAAATCAATTAGAACAATTCTAATCTTATTTAAATAAATAAATTAAACAATTAATTTATTTAAATAAATAATATTTATTCTACAATAGGGATAAGCCTCCCTAGCGATCAACGACTTTCCAGATAATATAGATTTCAACATTAATCATAAAGAATCTTTGAGTAAATAGTTACCGTACAATTCAATCCTTCCACCATACAATGTCCCAATTAAATATAAGATATGGAATTACTGTCAAGTCTTATTTTATTTAATTATATGTATTTCGATCCTTAAATGCACAACTCCAAATAATGCAAATTAGAAACTCCTTTCTAATTTCATTCTGCCTTGGCCAAGGACTACTGGGTTGTCATTTATCGAATCACATAGGATATTTCTCATCTTTTAATAGAAGTGGTAGATTCTTTATTGATCATACATTATCTCCATGTACAACTTATTATACCCAAGCATACCCTTTGATATACCCTAAGGGTCTTAAGGAATAAGTCAAAGTATAACTCATCATACACAAGATACTATGATGATCTCAAGTCCAAGGATCACTTAGATTACTATCACTACAGAATTCTGATGACGGCAAGTAAAACTCCATTAGGTATTCCTTAATGAGCCACGCTCAAATTGAACTTATTCTCTAATAAGCACCTACATACTTGCTTTAGTGTCTCCACACAAATGATCATGAGATTAATCATCCTCATCCAATGAAAGCAAGCAACGTATGTACCAATCTATCCCGGATTCACTAATCCCCAATTTAGTAATCCAACGATTGGGAACTATTTTAGTTTTAAGCTTTCAAAGAATTTAGATCTCATTAGAATGATCATCATCATTATTCTAAAAGCATTGCTTAAAACTATGGGTTTATCACATATTATAAAAAACGAAGATCATGTAGATAATTAAAAGCCTTTAATAAATTAATACTTTTATTAATAAATGAATAAAATTGTTACAAAGTATATGCTTTATCATCAAACATGATTGGCTTGTGTGCATACTACTTTCAATCTTCTTTGGTTCAATATGTGGTAGAAGGACCACCAGGATCAGAGACTATCAACCGCATCGAATTCGCAGACGGTTTAAATGGTTCCATCCATCCAAAATGCTCCAAAGATTACCACCGCCAAGGCACGCCATCGATGTAATAATATTGGGGGTGGATCCATAGGAAGTTGGTAGGGAAGAAGAGAAGGGCTTACCTTGATCTTGGCCATGTATACGTGACAGATGCTCCCCTCGAAGATTGATGACCATCGGGAGTGAACCGTCATATCATTTACGGATGCAGATTATCCTTGAGCCCATCGAGCCACATGAAGGGCATTGGTGATCACAAAGACAAGTTGGCTTTGGATGGGATGTGAAACGATGATGATAACAACGGGTCTTGGTGGATATTCTATATGCCCATGCTTATCGAGGATGCATCTTGATGGGTAAAAAATGGAGGTCTGGGCAGTGAGACCCAGATTTTATCAATAAAGATTTAAATTTTGTGAAATAATTTTTAATATTATGGTGTGAATTTGAGATAATATTATAGTTGTGGGTAGTATTTATAAATTTTGCAAAGTATCAAGTGGTTATATTATATTCGATTGGTGGGGAATATTCGGTTTAGCGGGAATATTCGTATACAATGGCTCAATCATTGGTGGACCCCTATATGAAATTATTGTCGGATGAAAAAAGCGACAAAAATATTTTATTGAAATAACGGCGGAAGTTTTCTGGTTGATCTTGTTGAACTACTCGGTAGTAAAAATACGATGTCGTGTGGTTGCGTAGTAGTAGCTACGGTATTGATTATTGATGCTTATATGAGAAGTCACTCGGTTTGATTCCATTATTGTCGATTAATAATATGAATTATTATAGCGATAATGACGTTTTGTTTTATTCGTATTATTAACGTAATAAAACAGAAACATCTTTTTATATAAAACAGAATACTTTATTAAAGTTATTCTATAAATAGAATATATTATATTTTATTATGCATAGTGTTGCATAGTGTTTTGCATAGTGTTTTGCATAGTGTTGCATAGTGTTTGCATAGTAAAATGTTTTTATATAAATAGAATATATTATATTTTATTTAAAAGATTTTGCTTTAAATATGGACCGTCAGATTAAAGTAAATCAATCTGGAGATAGTTCATGGATTATTTACTATGCATTCTATTTTCTATAAATAGAAGCTCATTCCTTCATTATTTTCTTACGAATTCATTGAAAAACTAGAGAGAGAAAATATATAGAGAGAAGCTATAGAGAAAAAAATATAGAGAAAGAAGAAGAGTATTACGGTACTTCACTACTTTGATATCGATTGTTCTTTTACGGTAGGGGTATTATTTGTTGTACTGTACGTAAAGGGATATTATTCTTTCTTATTCTTGAAGAGAACTTACATTATTCCATTCTTTATTATTACATTGGAATAACTTTGTTAAGTGGCATACCCTATTGTGAAATGTTATTCCATTCATTATTATTACATTGGAAACTTTTGTAAAAGTGGTATACCTATACATAACTTTGTATCATGGCATACCCTATACTTGGTGAAATCCTTATGTTATTCCATTCTTATTTATTACATTGGAATAACTTTGTATCATGTGAATCCCCTATACTTGGTGATCTTCTTACATTATTCCATTTTTATTATTACATTGATCATGTGTTTCACACTGTGTGTTTTTTTATACGTTTGGAACATCCATTGTTATTAGGACTGGTTTTATCTTTATCGATACATTGGAATATCCTATACGTGTGTTTTACAGGACTGGTTCCATTTATTATTATTGTTCCATCTTTATTATTACATTGGATCATCACTGCCGATTGTGAATTTCACTTTTTTTGGTTCCGATTATTATTATTACATTGGAATAACATACATCAATCTGCATGCGTGGTGATTTCTTTTGTTATTCCATTCTTTATTATACCCGGTTTGGTTAAAACTTTGACTTCTATACTCCATGAAATTAGTAGAATATCCTTGATATTTGCGTTTCATCGATATCTTTTCATGGAAATATTCTTACGATCATTCTTGAATTTTACTCTACAAAAGCGATATCTTGTTGACAATTTGGGCGTTAATAATTCTGGATTAAATAATTCTTGAACTTGTTTTATTGAATTATTATGTCATTGTCATCATCATCCTCATGTTATATTATGTTATCTTTGGCTTACGTGCATAGATGAACTTAGTATGATTATGACCGAGGATCATTTCGGTATAATCATGGCTTGATATAAATGATGTGATAAAAAGTCCTCGGTGTGGCTGTAATGCGATGATGGATAGTTTTTGGTATGATTATGACCGGGGTGATTCGGTATAGTCATGACCATTGATAATTTGATGAAAATCCTTGGCCAGTAGTATGCGGGGATGATTAGATGTGGTGGTTTATTTATTAAAAGTGAGTCTTAGTGATAAAAATTGATGAAAACCTTTTAAAACCTAAAAGATAGTAGACTTTATTCTCTACTTGACTCTTTTAATGGATTGCATATTCATTGCAGATTAAACTGGTTGTCTATTGTATTTTATCGGTTTAAACATTGTTGAAGGCTAATGATAATTTATTACGCATTATCTTAGTCATAATATTTCTTCTTTTGGGCTAGTTGAGCTCACCCTTTCTTTCTTGTTCTCTTGAGGAAATGAGAACATATTTGGGACGAGTCGGGGAGCGGAGTAATGGTCAGAGGATAGCATTAGTAGTCCTCACTATTACGTGAAATAGTGTGATAATAGTTGTAATGAGGACTCCTTTTGAGTTTGTATAATATCTAGTAGACAATATTTGTATTCAAACTCATACTCACGGTTTATGTCGTATTATGTAGTGGTTACGAGTTATATTAGTAAGTTGTATTTGAATTTATGTACCATGTAAGTGGCGACCCAAGATGGGTGGCGTATACCTAATTTTGGGGGGCGTCACGGTTGGTATCGAGCTTAGGGATATGATCCTGGCTAAGATGTGAGAATAAGAACTAGGAGGGAGAGGCGGGGAATTCCTTCCGCTAGTATGACCTACCTAAATTTATTTGGTATTTAATTAATTGGTGGATCGAGTATAGGGATAATATGTGATATGTTAATTAACCCTTGTTTTGTGGCGGTGTTTGAGAATGGCATCGAAAAAATTTGAGATAAGCAATGAAGCACATGAGAGTGTTGATTGACTCAAACAAAAGGTAACGACCAACAACACGATAATAATCATCATTGGTGGCAGCAATTTATCGAACAATGATAACCATCGTGGGGAAATTATCATGCTAAGAATGGTAACCACCGGTGGTAATCATGGCAAAGATAATAGAAGTGGAAATTTCAAGAAGAGAAGGTCATTTAGCTCGATTTTGTTGTGCAGTGAAGTCAAGTCTAATTTGGGACGGTGGCACCAAAGGTGGATATGGACAAAACAAAGTCGTTGGTTTTAGGAAGTGCATTTTTCATGACTTCTCAAAAGCGAAGTAAACCGAACGAAGTTAGCACGGGTTAGTTAATTATAAATTCTTGAAGTCTATACCTTATAAGATCGGTTCTCTACCATTATTTTTTATCTCTCTTGCTTGCGTTCAGCGTTTAAATTTGACTCAGGAGAAGTTAGACTTTGACTTATATTTTGAAACTTCGTTGGTAGGAGCCTTCGTTACCTCTACTATTTTTTTTAAATCTTGTTTGATTCAAATAAACACTTTCACGTTACTGTCGATCTTATCTCTTTGAAAATACTTGCCTTTGAGGTAATTTTTGAAAATCGATTGATTAACTACTCATTATTCTTTTTGTAAGGTTGTTAGCTTTTATATTCCTAACCAACTTTGTTTATACGAATTCAAAGTAACCAAACCCTAAAGTTAATCATTGTTATATCAAGCCATAAGTAAAGAGCCCGATCCTTTCGTTGTTGACTTCCTTGTGTGGAATGCACCAAAGCGGACTTTACATGGCGACATCGTGAATGAAGATGGCAAGTTTATAGGTATCATTGTGAGGTCTTATCTAGGTTAAGGGATAGAAGTCACAGTTGGTATTAATGTGACGTCTTATCCAAGTCTTGGATGAGAGTCATGATTTTGAATGATATTTCTATTATTAATAAATTTCTTGGCGTATTCTTGAAGACTTTCTAGCCTACCCTAGGCGTGAAATCGAATTTTGTATTGACCCCGATACAAAAACCCATTTCTTAAACCCTCAAATATTTCTTGACTAAAAGGATGCATTTACGTGGTTTATGATGAAAGTCATAATAAAAGCATTGGACTAATGAAAATCATGGGTATATGAAGTATTAGTAAGTGTTATGATGAGTTATGTTGGTTAGTATGTGAAAACATGAAAGTTTCTTAGAAATCACAAAGAGTTGAAAATCAGATTTTGGTGAAAAAAGCGTAACATGAAATTCAATTGACCATATCTCCTATTATATTTTGAATTTTTTGAGTGTGGTCAAGTCCTAGAGTTAGATCTATGAGTTACCTAACTAATCCAAGTGGAATTACTGAAAAGGTGTTGTAGATTTTTGTGTGGACTGATTTTAGCAAAGGAGGTGCAAAGCTGCAAAAACCGAAAAAAGCTTGCTGCCATGATTTTTTAGAGGGCTGTTTCGGCCACTTAAATTATGAGAAAAATTCTGGCCTTTTGGGACATGAAGGTATATGGTATAAAGTACCTCCTGTCCAAAAATGAGCTCATTTCGACTTAAAATGAGCAAGTTATGACTATTTCAATATTTAGGTTTTTTAAATGAAAAAGCGCTATAATAGGAGTTCTATAACTCAGATGACCATGAAATTTAAACTGGAAGCTCACGTTAACATGTGTAAGGTCCTGCCAAGATTTGGGAATTTTGGAGTTAAACTTGAGGTAGCTAATTTCTTAAGGAATTAATTAGAAATTGATTTTTGAAAAATAGTAAATGAATTTTAAAATTCGAGAAAAATATATTTTCATTATGGGACTATATTATGCTAAATCCCAGAAAAGAAATATTTTTGGGACTGATTTGGTATTTTTCATGAAAATAGTTTAATTCTGAACATATGAGTTAAATATGTTATGTGAAGTAACAAAGTTGAAAATAGGATTTTATGGCTAGAGAATCCT
This sequence comes from Panax quinquefolius, assembly GCA_020205615.1. Lineage (NCBI taxonomy): Eukaryota > Viridiplantae > Streptophyta > Magnoliopsida > Apiales > Araliaceae > Panax > Panax quinquefolius. The sequence goes on from JAINUW010000231.1 coordinate 92,094, forward strand.
ATATAGAGTATATGCATATTTTTTTTGATGAGGATTTGATAATTGGTGATGATATCTTATGAGTATGGCATTTTTGAATGATTAAATGCATTATATGGTAAAAGCGTAAACAATTGAGATAAATTGTTTATAAATTTAAGAAGTGATTAAAATATTGTTATAATATTAATGATATTAGATTATGAGATTATTAAGTGATTGATAACATGGGGATATTCTTGAATCTGGATAAATTATATTATAAATGTTTAATATTTATCCTTTATCTCATTTGATTGATTCTTTTATATCATTATCCTCATATTTATATTATGTGAAAAGTCATACATGGCTGTAGTGCATAGATGGACTTGGTATGATTATGACCGAGGGATTATTCGGTATAATCATAGTAGTAATTGAAAACACGATTATCTTTGGCCGTAGTGCATGGATAATTTGTGGTGCATGGATAATTTGTGGTCGTGATATCTTAATACGATTATCTTTGGTAGTAGTGCATGGATAATTTGTGGTGTGATCTTAATGAATACACGATTATCTTTGGGCGTAGTGCATGGATAATTTATGGTGATAATCTAATGAATACACGATTATCTTTGGTAGTAGTGCATGGATAATTTGTGGTCGTGATCTTAATGAATACGATTATCTTTGGTAGTAGTGCATGGTGGTGCATGGATAATATGATCTTAATTACGATTATCTTTGGTAGTAGTGCATGGATAATTTGTGTGTCGTGATATCTTTTAATGAATACGATTATCTTTGGTAGTAGTGCATGGATAATTTGTGGTCGATTGATACTAATGAATATACGATTATCTTTGGTAGTAGTGCATGGATAATTTGTGGTCGTGATCTAATGAATATCCACGATTATCTTTGGTGTAGTGCATGGATAATTTTATGGTCGGATGAATTCGATGATATGGATTAATTATTGGATTAATTTGTGGTGAGAATATCCTTGGCACGTAGTGCGGGGATGATTGATGATATGGATTAATTATTGGAGTCTGTGAATGAAATATTAATTCATGGATGTGGTAAAAGTCATCTTTGGTAGTAGTATGATGCATGATAGACTTATGATGACTTGGTATGATTATGAGGATTATTCGGTATAATCATGGTAGTAATTGAAAAACACGAATATCCTGGCGAGTAGTGCATGGATAATTCGTGGTTGTGATACTATTAAGGCTGCGTCTAGCAAGATTATTTTTGGTAGTGCTGATGAATTGTTATATATTCTTTTTTTGTAGTGCAAAGATGAATTGTTAATGAATATCTTTGGCGGGATTAGAAGATGAATTTAATATTTTCAACGATAAAGGTATTCAAGGTATCCTCACCTCTTTATCATATCAGTACGTACCCTAATTTCGGAGGAAATTCCATAAGGAGGGAGATTGTGAGACCCCAGATTTTATCGATAAAGATTTAAATTTTGTGAAAATATTTTTAATATTATGGTGTGAATTTGAGATAATATTATAGTTGTGGGTAGTATTTATAAATTTTGCAAAGTATGCAAGTGGTTATATTATATTCGATTGGGTGGGGAATATTCGGTTTAGCGAGGGAATATTAAATACAATGGCTCAATCATTGGTGGACCCCACAGCGAAATTATTGTCGGATTGAAAAGCGACAAAAATATTTTATTGAAATAACGGCGGAAGTTTTCTGGTTGATCTTGTTGAACTACTTTCGGTAGTAAAAAAAATACGATGTCGTGTGTGTTGCATAGTAGTATACGGTATTGATTATTGATGCTTATGTGAGAAGTCACTTCGGTTTGATTCCATTATTGTCGATTAATAATATGAATTATTATAGCGATAATGACGTTTTATTTTATTAGTATTATTAGCGTAATAAAAGCGAAACATCTTTATATAAAATAGAATACTTTATTAAAGTTATACTATAAATAGAATATATTATATTTTATTATGCATAGTGTTGCGTAGTGTTTTGCGTAGTGTTTTGCATAGTGTTGCATAGTGTTTGCATAGTAAAATGTTTTTTATATAAATAGAATATATTATATTTTATTTAAAAGATTTTTTGCTTTAAATATGGACCGTCAGATTAAAAGTAAATCAATCTGGATAGATTCATGGATTAATTACTATGCATTCTATTTTCCTATAAATAGAAGCTCATTCCTTCATTATTTTCTTACGAATTCTTTGAAACTACAGAGAGAGAAATTATAGAGAGAAGCTATATAGAGAAAATCTATAGAGAAAGAAAGAAGAAGAGTATACGGTACTTCTTTACTTTGATATCCAGGTCTTTTTTACGGTAGGGATATTATTATTTGTTGTACGTAAAGGGTGTTATTCTTTTTTATTTCAGAGAACTTACATTATTCCATTCATTATTATTACATTGGAATAACTTTTGTAAAAGTGGCATATTCCCATTATTATTACATTGGAATAACTTTGTATAAAGTGGTATACCCTATACATTGCATATATGGTGATACCCTATACTTGGTGAAATCCTTATATTATTCCATTCTTATTTATTACATTGGAATAACTTTGTATATCTGTGAATCCCTATATACTTGGTGATCTTCTTTACATTATTCCATTCTTTATTATTATTTGGAATATCACATGCATGTGTGTTTTTACAGGACACTGGTTCCATTTGTTTATTATTCGCATTTATTATTACATTTGGAATATCAGGACATGTTTTAATTTTTATACGGATTTGGAGTTCCTATCGTGTGTTTTTATTATTCAGTTCCATTTATTATTACATTTGGATCATCGTCGATTGTGAATTTCACACGACTGGTTATTATTATTATTATTACATTGGAATAACTTTTTATCATCATGAATCCGCATGCGTGGTGATTTCTTTTGTTATTCCATTCTTTATTATACCCGGTTGGTTAAAACTTTGACTTCTATACTCCATGAAATTAGTAGAATATCCTTGATATTTGCGTTTCATCGATATCTTTTCATGGAAATATTCTTACGATCATTCTTGAATTTTACTCTACAAAAGCAGTATCATGTTGACAATTTGGGCGTTAATAATTTCTGGGATAAAATAATTCTTGAACTTGTTTTATTGAATTATTATGTCATTGTCATCATCCTCATGTTATATTATGTTATCTTTTGGCTTACGTGCATAGATGAACTTAGTATGATTATGACCGAGGATCATTCGGTATAATCATGGCTTGTTATAAATGATGTGATAAAAAGTCCTCTCGGTGGCTTTGTAATGCGATGATGGATAGTTTTGGTATGATTATGACCGGGGTGATTCGGTATAGTCATGACCATTGATAATTTGATGAAAATCCTTGGCCAGTAGATGCGGGGATGATTAGATGTGGTGGTTTATTTATTAAAATTTGAGTCTTAGTGATGAAAAAATTGATGAAAACCTTTTAAAACCTAAAAGATAGTAGACTTTATTTTCTACTTGACTCTTTTAATGGATTGCATATTATTCATTTTGATTAAGCTGGTTGTCTATTGTATTTTATCGGTTTTTAACTTGTTGTTGAAGGCTAATGATAATTTATTACGCATTATCTTAGTCATAATATTTCTTCTTGGGCTAGTTGAGCTCACCTTTCTTTCCTTTGTTCTCTTGAAATGAGAACATAAATTTGGGGACGAGTCGGGGCGGAGTAATGGTCGGAGGATAGCATTAGTAGTCCTCACTATTACGTGAAATAGTGTGATAATAGTTGTAATGAGGACTCCTTTTGAGTTTGTATAATATCTAGTAGACAATATTTGTATTCAAACTCACGTTTATTTATGTCGTATGTAATATTTGAGTATATGTATTAAAGTTGTATTTGAATTTATGTACCATGTAAGTGGCGACCCAAGATGGGTGGCGTATACCTAATTTTGGGGCGTCACGGTTGGTATCGAGCTTTAGGATATGATCCTGGCTGAGATATGAGATAAGAACTAGGAGGGAGAGAGGGGGAATTCCTTCGCTAGTATGACCTACCTAAATTTATTTGGTATTTAATGGTGGGGTCGAGTATAGGGATAATATATGATATATGTTAATTAATTAACCCTTGTTTTGTGGCGGTGTTTGAGAATGACATCCGAAAATCTTTGAGATAAAGCAATGAAGCACATGAGAGTGTTGATTGAAATTTCAAACAAAAGGTAACGACCAACAACGACGATAATAATCATCTTTGGTGGCAATTTATCGAACAATGATAACCATCGTGGGGAAATTATCATGCTAAGAATGGTAACCACTTGATTGGTAATCATGGCAAAGATAATAGAAGTGGAAAAAGCAAGAAGAAGGTCATTTAGCTCGATTTTGTTGTGCAGTGAAAAAGTCGAAGTCTATTTGGGACGGTGGCACCAGTGGAAGGTGGATATGGACAAAACAAAGTCGTTGGTTTTAGAAGAAGTGCATTTTTTCATGACTTAAAAAAGTAAGCGAAAGTCGACGAACGAAGTTAGCGGGTTAGTTAATTATAAATTTGAAGTCTATACCTTATAAGATATGGGTTCTACCCATTATTTTATCTCTCTTGCTTTGCGTTCAGCGTTTAAATTTGACAGGAGAAGTTAGACTTTGACTTATTGGTTGAAACTTCGTTAGTAGGAGCCTTCGTTACCGCTACTATTTTTAAATCTTGTTTGATTCAAATAAACACTTTCACGTTACCTGTCGATCTTATCTCTTTGAAAATACTTGCCTTTGATGTGATTTTTTAGAAATCGATTGATTAACTACTCATCATCATTTTTTTGTAAGGTTGTTAGCTTTTATATTATAACCAACTTTGTTATCTAATTCAAAGTAACCAAACCCTAAAGTTAATTATTGTTATATCAAGCCATAAGTAAAAAGGCCCCCGATCCTTTCGTTGTTGACTTCCTTGTGTGGAATGCATGCAAAGCCGGACTTTTCGTAGGCGACATCGTGAATGAAGATGGCAAGTTTATAGGTATCATTTGTGAGGTCTTATCTAGGTTAAGGGATAGAAGTCACAGTTGGTATCAATGTGACGACTCTTATCAAGTCTTGGATGAAGAGTCATGATTTTGAATGATATTTCTATTATTAATAAATTTCTTGGCGTATTCTTGAAGACTTTCTAGCCTACCTAGGCGTGAAATCGAATTTTGTATTGACCCCGAAGACAAAAACCCATTTCTTAAACCCTCGAATATTTCTTCAACTAAAAGGAGCATTTACGTGGTTTATGATGAAAGTCATAATAAAAGCATTGGACTAATGAAAATCATGGGTATATGAAGTATTAGTAAGTGTTATGATGAGTTATGTTGGTTATTATGTGAAAACATGAAAGTTTCTTAGAAATCACAAAGAGTTGAAAATCAGATTTTGGTGAAAAAGCGTAACATGAAATTCAATTGACCATATCTCCTATTATATTTTGAATTTTTGAGTGTGGTCAAGTCCTAGAGTTAGATCTATGAGTTACCTAACTAATCCAAGTGGAATTACTGGAAAAGGTGTTGTAGATTTTTTGTGTGGACTGATTTTAGCAAAGGAGGAGTGCAAAGCTGCAAAAATTCGAAAAAAGCTGCTGCCATGATTTTAGAGAGGCTGTTTCGGCCACTTAAATTATGAGAAAAATTCTGGCCTTTTGGGACATGAAGGTATATGGTATAAAGTACCTCCTGTCCAAAAATGAGCTCATTTCGACTTAAAATGAGCAAGTTATGACTATTTCAATATTTAGGTTTTTAATGCGAAAAACGCTATAAGGAGTTCTATAACTCGATGACCATGAAATTTAAGCTGGAAGCTCACGTTAACATGTGTAAGGTCCTGCCAAGATTTGGGAATTTTTGGAGTTAAACTTGAGGTAGCTAATTTCTTAAGGAATTAATTAGAAATTGATTTTTGAAAAATAGTAAATGAATTTTAAAATTCGAGAAAAATATATTTTCATTATGGGACTATATTATGCTAAATCCCAGAAAAGAAATATTTTGGGACTGATTTGGTATTTTTCATGAAAATAGTTTAATTCTGAACATATGAGTTAAATATGTTATGTGAAGTAACAAAGTTGAAAATAGGATTTTATGGCTAGAGAATCCTATATAGAGTATATGCATATTTTTTTTGATGAGGATTTGATAATTGGTGATGATATCTTATGAGTATGGCATTTTGAATGATTAAATGCATTATATGGTAAAGCGTAAACAATTGAGATAAATTGTTTATAAATTTAAGAAGTGATTAAAAATATTGTTATAATATTAATGATATTAGATTATGAGATTATTAAGTGATTGATAACATGGGGATATTCTTGAATCTGGATAAATTATATTATAAATGTTTAATATTTATCCTTTATCTCATTTGATTGATTCTTTATATCATTATCTCATTATTTTTATATTATGTTGAAAGTAAATACGTGGCTTTTGTAGTGCATAGATGGACTTGGTATGATTATGACCGAGGATTTATTCGGTATAATCATAAGTAATTGAAAACACGATTATCTTTGGTAGTAGTGCATGGATAATTTTGGTCGTGATATTAATGAATACACGATTATCTTTGGTCGTAGTGCGTGGATAATTTGTGATTGATCTTAATACCAATTATCTTTTACACAATTATCGTGATAATGGATGCATGGATAATGGTCGTGATCTTAATGAATAATACGATTATTATCTTTGATAAGTAGTGCATGGATAATTTTGGTGGTGAATCTTAATGAATACACGATTATCTTTTGGTAGTAGTGCATGGATAATTTGTGGTCGTGATCTTAATGAATACACGATTATTATCTTTGTAGTAGTAGCATGGATAATTTGTGATGATCTTAATGAATACACGATCTCGTTAATGAATACATGGATTATTCTTTTAGTAGTGCATGGATAATTAATGATACTAATGAATACGATTATCTTTGGTAGTAGTGCATGGATAATTCGTGGTCGTGATACTTAATGAATATCGATTATCTTGGGCATGGTAGTGCGGGATGATTGATGATATGATTAATTATTGAAATTTGAGTCTCGCAATGAAATATTAATTCATGGATGTGGTAAAAAGTCATCTTTGGTAGTAGTAGTGCATTGATAGACTTGGTATGATTATGACCACGGATTATTCGGTATAATCATGGCCGTAATTGAAAACACGAATATCCTTGGCGGTGGTGCATGGATAATTCGTGGTTGTGATACTATTAAGGTGCGCGTCTGAGCATTATTGGTTTCTGAGTTTATATCTTTTTAGTGCATGTAGTGCAAAGATGAATTGTTAATGAATATCTTTGGTAGGATTGCGAAGATGAATTTAATATTTTCAACGATAAAGGTATTCAAGGTATCCTCACCTCTTTATACCAGTGCATCGTACCCTAATTTCGAGGATGAAATTCCATAAGGAGGGGAGATTGTGAGACCCCAGATTTTATCGATAAAGATTTAAATTTTGTGAAATAATTTTTTAATATTATGGTGTGAATTTGAGATAATATTATAGTTGTGGGTAGTATTTATAAATTTTGCAAAGTATGCAAGTGGTTATATTATATTCGATTGGTGGGGAATATTCGGTTTAGCGAGGGAATATTCGTACTGGCGGCTCAATCATTGGTGGACCCTAGCGCGAATTATTGGATTGAAAAGCGACAAAAAATATTTTATTGAAATAACGGCGGAAGTTTTACATAGTTGATCTTGTTGAACTACTCGGTAGTAAAAAATACGATGTACGTGTGGTTGCATAGTAGCACACGGTATTGATTATTGATGCTTATGTGAGAAGTCACTCGGTTTGATTCCATTATTGTCGATTAATAATATGAATTATTATAGCGATAATGACGTTTTGTTTTATTCGTATTATTAACGTAATAAAAGCGAAACATCTTTTATATAAAATAGAATACTTTATTAAAGTTATTCTATAAATAGAATATATTATATTTTATTATGCATAGTGTTGCATAGTGTTTTTTGCATAGTGTTGCATAGTGTTGCATAGTGTTTGCATAGTAAAATGTTTTTATATAAATAGAATATATTATATTTTATTTAAAAGATTTTTCTTTAAATATGGATAGTCGATTAAAAGTAAATCAATCAACTGGATAGTTCATGGATTAATTACTATGCATTCTATTTTCCTATAAATAGAAGCTCATTCCTTCATTATTTTTTTTTTACTGAATTCATTTGAAACTCAGAGAGAGAGAAATTAGAGAGAGAAGTATAGAGAGAAAATCTATAGAGAGAAAGAAGAAAGTAGTATTACAGTACTTCACTACTTTGATATCCGGTGTCTTTTTACGGTAAGGGGTATTATTTGTTGTCTTACGTAAGGGGTATTATTCTTTCTTATTATTGAGAGATGAAGAGATTATTCCATTATTCCATTCTTTATTATTACATTGGAATAACTTATATCTGTGGCGATACCCTATACTTGGTGAAATCCTACATTATTCCATTCATTATTATTACATTGGAATAACTTTTTGTAAAAGTGGTATACCCTATACATACTTATATATGGCGATACCTATACTTGGTGAAATCCTTATGTTATTCCATTCTTATTTATTACATTGGAATAACTTGTATCTGTGAATTCCCTATACTTGGTGATCTTCTTACATTATTCCATTCTTTATTATACATTTGGAATATCACATGCATGTGTTTTTGGACTGGTTCATGTGTTTTATTATTCGCATTTATTATTCATTGGAATATCTGTCGTGTGTTTTACAGGACTGGTTCCATTGTTTATTATTCATCATTTATTATTACATTGGATCATCTGTCCGGTGTGAATTTCACGACTGGTTCCGTTATTATTATACATTGGAATAACACATCATCTGCAATCACCGCATGCATGGTGATTTCTTTTGTTATTCCATTCTTTATTATACCCGGTTGGTTAAAACTTTGACTTCTATACTCCATGAAATTAGTAGAATATCCTTGATATTTGCGTTTTCATCGATATCTTTTCATGGAAATATTCTTACGATCATTCTTGAATTTTACTCTACAAAAAGCAGATATCTTGTTGACAATTTGGGCGTTAATAATTCTGGATTAAATAATTCTTGAACTTGTTTTATTGAATTATTATGTCATTCATCATCATCCTCATATGTTATATTATGTTATCTTTGGCTTACGTGCATAGATGAACTTAGTATGATTATGACCGAGGATCATTCGGTATAATCATGGCTTGATATAAATGATGTGACAAAAGTCCTCGGTGGCACTGTAATAATGCGATGATGGATAGTTTTTGGTATGATTATGACCGGGGTGATTCGGTATAGTCATGACCATTGATAATTTGATGAAAATCCTTGGCCGTAGTACGACGGGGATGATTAGATGTTGTGGTTTATTTATTAAAAGTGAGTCTAGTGATAAAAATTGATGAAAACCTTTTAAAACCTAAAAGATAGTAGACTTTATTTTCTACTTGACTCTTTTAATGGATTGCTATATTCATTGCAGATTTTAAACTGGTTGTCTATTGTATTTTATCGGTTTAACACTTTGTTGAAGGCTAATGATAATTTATTACGCATTATCTTTAGTCATAATATTTCTTCTTGGGCTAGTTGAGCTCACCCTTTCTTTCTTTGTTCTCTTGAAATGAGAACATAATTGGGACGAGTCGGGGAGCGGAGTAATGGTCAGGAGGATAGCATTAGTAGTCTCATTTATACGTGAAATAGTGTGATAATAGTTGTAATGAGGACTCCTTTTGAGTTTGTATAATATCTAGTAGACAATATTTGTATTCAAACTCACGGTTTATTATGTCGTATTTATACTGACAGCAGATATATTAGTAAAGTTGTATTTGAATTTATGTACCATGTAAGTGGCGACCCAAGATGGGTGGCGTATACCTAATTTGTGGTCGTGATATTAATGAATCTTTGATACAATTATCTTTCGTAGTAGAAGGCATTTTTGGACAAAAATGGATAATTTGTGGTACGATGGATAATTGATACGTGATACTAATGAATACACGATTATCTTTGGTAGTAGTGTATGGATAATTTATGGTCGTGATACTAATGAATACACGATTATCTTTGGTAGTAGTGCATGGATAATTTGTGGTCGTGATACTTAATGAATACACGATTATCTTTGTCGTGATATTAATGAATACACGATTAGGTAGTGGTATGGATAATTGTGTGTCGTGATCTTAATGAATATCATTATCTTTGGTAGTAGTGCGTGGATGATTCGATGATATGGATTAATTATTGGTGAGCGTGGAGTTCAAAGAATGAAATATTAATTCATGGATGTGGTAAAAGTCATCTTTGTGGTAAAAGTCATCTTTAGTGCATTGATAGACTTGGTATGATTATGACCAAGGATTATTCGGTATAATCATGGCCGTAATTGAAAAACACGAATATCCTTGGCCGTAGTGCATGGATAATTCGTGGTCGTGATACTATTAAGTCGCTGTGCGCTCAAAGATTATTGGTTTTACTGATTTGTATATCTTTAGCATGTAGTGCAAAGATGAATTGTTAATGAATATCTTTGGTAGGAGGATTTGAAGATGAATTTAATGTTTTCAACGATAAAGGTATTCAAGGTGTCCTCACCTCTTTATCATATCAGTATCGCATACCCTAATTTCGAGGGCTAAATTCCATAAGGAGGGAGATTGTGAGACCCCAGATTTTATCAATAAAGATTTAAATTTTGTCGAAATAATTTTTAATATTATGGTGTGAATTTGAGATAAATATTATAGTTGTGGGTAGTATTTATAAATTTTGCAAAGTATGCAAGTGGTTATATTATATTCGATTGGTAATGGGAATATTAGGTTTAGCAGGGAATATTTGTACAAATGGCTCAATCATTGGTGGACCCTACAAATGTAATTATTATTCGTGTGTGTTTTACAGGACCGGTTCCGCTTTTTATTATTACGTTGGAACATCCACATCATGTGTTTTACACCTCGACACTGGTTAAAATCTTTATCATTACATTGGAATATCCTATCATGTGTTTTACACCGGATGCGGTTCCATCTTTATTATTCATTGGAACATCCCGCTTGCGGTGTGAATTTCACGACCGGTTCCGTTATTATTATTATTACATTTGAATAACTCCGTCTATCGCAAGTACCGCGCACGTGGTGATTTCTTTTGTTATTCCATTCTTTATTATACCCGGTTGGTTAAAACTTTGACTTCTATACTCCATGAAATTAGTAGAATATCCTTGATATTTGCGTTTCATCCAAATATCTTTCATGGAAATATTCTTCCGATCATTCTTGAATTTTACTCTACTTAAATAGTATCATGTTGACAATTTGGACGTTAATAATTCATGGATTAAATAATTCTTGAACTTGTTTTATTGAATTATTATGTCATTGTCATCATCATCCTCATGTTATATTATGTTATCTTTCGCTTACGCATAGATGAACTTAGTATGATTATGACCGAGGATCATTCGGTATAATCATGACTTGATATAAATGATGTGACAAAAGTCCTCGATTATTCAGAATGCGTTGATGGATAGTTTTTGGTATGATTATGACTGGGGTGATTCGGTATAGTCGTGACCATTGATAATTTGATGAAAATCCTTGACCGTGGTGATGCGAGGATGATTAGATGTGGTGGTTTATTTATTGTCGAGTCTCGGCGATAAAAATTGATGAAAACCTTTTAAAACCTAAAAGATAGTAGACTTTATTCTCTACTTGACTCTTTTAATGGATTACATATTCCGGCCGCAGATTAAACCTGGTTGTCTATTGTATTTTATCGGTTTAACATCTGTTGAAGGCTAATGATAATTTATTACGCATTATCTTAGTCATAATATTTCTTCTTTGGGCTAGTTGAGCTCACCCTTTCTTTTCACCGCATTCTTCGTGAAATGAGAATATAGGCGGGACGAAGTCTGGGAGCGGAGTAATGGTCCGAGAGGATAGCATTAGTAGTCATCACTATTTACGTGAAATAGTGTGATAATAGTTGTAATGAGGACTCCTTTTGAGTTTGTATAATATCTAGTAGACAATATTTGTATTCAAACTCACAGTTTATGTCGTATAGTACACGACAGTTATGTTAGTAAGTTGTATTTGAATTTATGTACCATGTAAGTGGCGACCCAAGATGGGTGACGTATACCTAATTTTGGGGGCGTCACAGTGTTGGTGCAGAAGCAGAATGGAAAATGGCGGGCTTGCATCGACTACACCGATCTCAATAAAGCTTGTCCGAAGGACTTTTATCCTCTACCCCATATCGATCAGCTCATCGATGCCACTTCGGGGTATGCATTACTAAGCTTTATGGATGCTTTTTTAGGTTACCATCAAATATCCATGTGTAAAGAGGACATTCTAAAGACAGCGTTCATTACACACCGTTCGGTGTACGCCTATAAAAAGATGACTTTTGGCCTCATAAATGCTGGAGCCACCTACCAGAGAATGATGAACTTCATCTTCAACAGGCAGCTGTGGAGGAACATGGAGGTTTATGTAGATGACATGATCGTGAAGAGTATGCAGATTCAGAAGCATTTGGACGACCTGGAGGAATGCTTTCAGACTGTGCGTTATCGCTAATCGAGACTCAATCCGCCAAATGTACTTTCTACTTTGGTACAGAAAGTTTCGGGTTATCCGTCACCGAGGGCATCGAGGCCAACCCGAGAAGATCCAGCCATTCTAGATATGAAGACCTCATCGCTCAAAGACGCCCAACGCCCCGACCGGGTAGGATCATGCTTTAAGGAGGTTCGCCGCCAAATCTGCGGAGAGATGCCTTCCTTTCTTTAACACATCAAGGGGCCAAGAATGCGAAGACGTTCCAGTGGACTTCGGAGAGTGAAGACGCCTTCCAAGGCATAAAGACATATCTATCTTTCCGCTTCCTTTATCGGTGAAGTTCTCGCCCAAACAGAGACCTTATATTTATACCTCGCAAGCAAGTTCGTTGGCGTTTGAGCAAAGTGTTGGTTCGGAGATCGGTGGGAAGCAAAGATCCGGCCTATTACGCTACCACGCCCCACGAGATGTCAAACTAGTACCCGAATATTGAGAAATTTACCTTTGCTTTAATAATTGCTAGTAGAAAGCTTCGACAATATTTTCAAAGTCGGGCCCCGGTCGCCTCACACGGATCGCCCATTGAAGAAGAAGGTGATGGGCAAGCCGAGGTTTCGTGCAGACAAGCAAGATGGACTATGGAGTTGTCCCAATTTTTCATTGAATACCATCCCCGAACCGATATCAAGGGTCAAGCTTCGCCGATTTTATGGTGGAATGTTCATTCACCAAGTAGATGCCGAGAGTCGCCAGAGGTCAATCGTCGATCGAAAGCAAGCAGCTTCTTCGCCAGGTCGAATGTTTGGACGTCAGATGCAGATGGATCCTCTATGCCGATCATTAGTGGAGCGTAATTATTTTGACAAGTCCGGAGGGATTCAAGGTTCAAGAAGCCATCGTGTTCGGGTTTAAAGCGATTTAACAACGGGTTTAGTATGAAGCAAAGTTGTTAGCAAGGTGTCCGATTGGCAAAGCGAGTCTAGAAGTCCGTAAGTCGATCATTTATAGTGATTCTCTCAATTGGTCGTTAAATAGTCCGTCGGGAGATTATGAAGCTCGTGGGGCCCGGATGATCAAGTATCCGCGTAATTAAAAGACCAACTTCAAAGATTTCATTTCAGATGAAGTTTCGTGGCATAGAGCGTAACGACAATTCCATTGCCGATGACCGTCGAAGCGGGCCATCGCGGATGCGTATGTTTTCAACGGATCGGTTTATTTAGAAGTTTTACAGTTGAAATGAAAGTGTTCAAAGACGGTTTTGATGTGTATCGAGCGATCTAACCGCTGGATGACTCTCTACATCGAGTATTCGCGCGATGGCGCCCTTCCTTCAGATCGATGTTGGCAAAGAAGATCAAGTACAAGAGTGCCAATTTTGTTCTTATTGATGGGGATCTTTATCGATTGGCATTTTCCTCACCATCGCCGAAATGTCCGGTTCCGTCCCGAGACCGAAAGTATGCTCTTCTTGGAGGTTCACGAGGGTATTTATGGTGATCATATGGTCGCCAAGTCTTTCGCTTATCAAGTACTTCGACAGGATACTATCGCCTACAATTTTCAAGGAAGCTACAGTAGTATGTCAAGAGTTGTGAAAATGTCACTCAATAGTCCGATCTCCACATCACCACCGTAAGAGCTATATTCGATTTTATCTCCTATACCCTTCGTTGTCTGGGGTGGATATATTGGGTCCGTTGTTTAAAGCTAAAGGTCAGTCACTTTATTATATGGGCTATTGATTATATGACTAAGTGGGTAGAGGCGTAAACCACTTTGGTTAATAACGAACAAGAGTGCTTGAAGTTTATAAAAGAGTCCGTAGTGTTTCGCCGGATCCCTAGAGTGTTGATATCGAACAACGGACGCCAGTTCGTGGGTTCAAAATTTGAAGGATTTTAAAGGATCCGAGATTCAAAGACAAGAAGACTTTGGTGGCTCATCCACACCGAATGGGCAAGTCGAGGTGACCAAATGTGACGTCGCCGAATCCGGAATCAAGCGCAGATCGGATGAAGCTAAAGGAAGATGGCCGTAAGAATCGTCAACAGGTCGTTGGGGCTCACCGAACTACACCGAGGACCACCATGTGGGATTCACCTTTCGATTGGCCTATGGTAATCGATGCCTTAGTCCCACCGAAATTGGATCTCCAAGTCTTCGGGTCAATCGGTTTAAAGAGATCTACAATGACGAAGGACCTGAAAAGCTAACCCGACCGCTAGAAGAAGTCGAGAGGTAGCTTTGCTCAAATTGGTCGCTTATCAACAAAAGAGTAGCCAAACATTACAACAAAGGGGTCAAACTTCGTAGATTCAAGTAGAGACTTCGGCCCCCAGAGAAGTCAAGCATCTACGCCTCAAAACACAGGAAAGTTAACGCCGAATCGGGGAAGGGTCGATGAGGTGATCAAGTATCAAAGCCGTGCACTTATCTGCTAAAGGCATTAGATGGTTCCAAATCAAAACACTTGGTACGCAGTGCAGACTTCAAAATATTATCAATAGAGATTAAGTCAATTTACCGTAAGTCCAGTACATGATTGTTCATTATCAATAAAAGTCACTTTTTCACAATCGATCCTGCTCCTATCGGGTCCTATTTGTCCTAAGGTCACAATGGTGTAAGGAGGTATGGTAGGACTGGCCGCCATTCGATGGCAAATCCCCACTTATCGTTTCTACCCCCGAGTGGTGTATAAAGGTCCTTATGATCCTATATTGATTTTACCAAGGGTGGTAAGTCAATGGTCAATATTGATCCCGGTCCTATTTGTCCTAAGGTCACAATGGTGTAAGGAGGTATGGTAGGACTCACCGCCATTCGATGGCGTACCACTTATTGTTTTCTACCCCGAGTGGTAGATAAAGGTCCTTATGATCCTATATTGATTTTACCAAGGTGGTAAGTCAATGGTCACTATCGATCCTAGTCCTATTTGTCCTAAGGTAAGTAAGAATGGTGCAAGGAGGATCACCCAAATTCACCTCACACACTTAACCGATCTCACACTTTGCATCATGAGTATATATTACTTTATTTTATTTAAGTGTTGAGTTCGGTTCATTCAATTCGCTTAAGTTAAATCATGTCCAGTAAAATTCAATTCACTTCATTTCATAAATTAATCTGTTATATGTCGTAATGATTCACTAGTTGGGTTCAGCTTTTATCGACATTGAATTATCGACAAGAAATTAACCAAACGAGCTCACAATCAATAAAATTGAAGATTCATCAATAAAATAAAACGCTCATTCATTCAAGTCACCATAAACTAATTACACTAACATAAAAAGTTTAAAGTAGTTAAATTTTTACATAGTAAAAAAACAGAGGGACATTCAGCGCCCACCTTCGTCCCTGAGTTAAGTAAGGTCGGGTCCAAACTGAAAGCAAATAGATAGCTTTTCTTTACCTCGCCTCGCAATCTTCGTACCCTCCGAATATACCATCATGATTTCGGCATTAAGTTCGTCTCAATCCTCAGAGTCCGCCTGAATCGCTGCAGCTCTTCTACGTAAGAGGACCTCGTCCCTCAAGATCCTTTATTTTGTGATGAAGTTTACGGCGCTTTGGCCTTATGCCTTTCGCTCGTCATTCCGGGCCTTCGCCGAGCCTCGCCAAGTTGAATCGCCAAGCTTTGGTTGGGTCAAAAAACTCCTCATTTTGGCCTTCGAGAGTAGGTTTTCTTCACAAGCGGCTGCTCATGTCACTTAAAGCTTGTTGGCTGGCTTCGGACGCAGCCAACCCATCCCTCGTGGCCCTTAGCTCGTCGTCAGACGTCTTCAGGTCCAACCTAGCCCGATCTAAGTCTCTTCAATGCCGTTGATGGTATAAAAAACGTCTTCACGACGGCCTTTTCTCGATCCAAGGTTGATTTCAAAGATATTTATCTCCCCGCCTCATGAAATCCTTCTCGGCCTCCCCATTTATGTGTCTCGGACGCAAACGTCCGAAGACAGCGTTAGCCTGCATATTTTCAAAGTGTTCAAGTCAATGTCTAGATATCCAAACGAGAACAGGGAAATAGAAGATAAAGAAATTGTTATTTACCTTGGCCAGATAGCTCATCCCCTCATCGAAGTGTGATTTTCGTCCGTATGATCATCGAACCGATGGTCGCCGTTGTTCTTGGATTTAAAGCTCCAAAAGGTCAAGGGAAATTTGCAGATGAATCTAGGCCACAAAGTCTGGGACCCCATAGCCTCTAAGCATGATATGTGACGCCCCAAAATAGGTATACATCACACATTACGAAGTTGTCAAATACATGGTATGTAAACAACTACAACTTTATTATTACAATCAGAAAGCGTGAGTTTGAATACAAATATTATCTTCTAGACAATATCTATACTCAAATAAATCCTCATCACATTTATTGATACATTATTTTACAAAATGGTGAGGACTACTAAACAATTCTTTCTAAAACCTTCATTCCATATTCAGACTGCACTCGCTTATATTCTCGCCTCCCGAGAAGAAAAATGGAACAAAAAGGAAAAGGGTGAGCTCAACTAGCCCAAGAAAGAATATTATGACTAAGATAATATACAACAAATTACCGTTAGTCTTCAACAGGAAAAATCTAATAGAATACAATAGACAACAAATTTTAAATCAATATTCGCAATGGAATAATAATTCATTAGAAGAGTTAAGTAGAGAATGCAAACTACTATCTTCTATGTATGAATTTAAAAGTTCATCGCCTCATCTTTTATCCTCAGTAACAACAATCAATATACATCCGAATCAAATATTCATCTTTGCACTACACAGCCAAAGATATTCATCATTGGTCATGTTCATCTCAACACTGCTCATCTTTGCACTACTACCAAAGATATTCTTCAGAAATCATTCATCTTTGCACTACTGTGCCAAAGATATTCAATAATATCATCATTTAAGACCGAGGATGATGAAAATATTTTTAAAGAAACGAATCCGGTGAAACAAAATGACAAGGATTAAGGATTAAGGATTCAGACTTTGTTTTATCCATGTTCAAAAATACCTCAAAAATGATCATAGTGGTGTAAAATTCAAGAATGATCAAAACATGGATACAATCAAAGCTAGTATCCGAATAGATATTTTGGACAAAAGGAAGAAATTTTATTTTTCTATGAATAGTGATAGTATCGTGAATAAAGGTCAGATACGTGAATAAGGCAGATACGTGAATAAGAATTCGACACCAAAAGATAGAAATTCCATAAAAACATCTTCACGCTTCATGAATAGTACTCGTGAATAAGAATCGTGAATAGTAACTCATGAATAGTAACTCGTGAATAAGAACCTCACAATCTCATTCACGTACATACTAAAGAAGACGCTCAAGTGAATAAGTCTCCGTGATCGGCAAGAAATGAAAGACTTGGTTAATCTATCAACAATAACCCAAATAGCATTGATGCTCCGAGAAACCGTAGGAAGACCCGTAACGTAATCCATCAACAATAACCCAAATATCATTCACGAAGCCTTTCGAGTACCAAACTTCAAATGGTGCTCATGATCTTCACGACTTTTGGAATATATAAGGATGTCATCAATAAAGACAACAACAAACCGATCCAAATATTCCTTGAATACTCGATTCATCATATCCATGAAAGTCAAGAGGAGCATTAGTCATCCAGAAGACATGACTAAGAATTCATAATGCCCGCATCGAAGTTCTAAAGGCGTCTTTTGAATATCCTCGCCTAATCTTCTTGATGATATATCCGAAGCGAAGATCGATTTTTGAAAAGAATGTGCCCCTTGCAATTTGGTCAAACAAGTCATCAATACGAGGTAGAGGATACCTATTCTGATGGTGACATGGTTCAATTCCGATAGTCAATACAAAGTCGCATACTCCCGCTCTTTCTTCCTTACAAATAAAAGCAGAGCACCCCAAGGAGATGTACTAGATTTATCGAAACCGATGTCCAACAATTCCTCGTAGTTGGACCTTTAACTCCCGAAGTTCAATAGAGCCATTCGATATGGGGTTTTAGAAATGGGCTTTGTACTAGGTTCAAGATCAATAAAGAATTCAACTTCACGCTCGGGGGTAGACCGGGAAGTTCTTTGAAATACGTCAGAAAGTCAATAACAACAGAATATTATTCAAATTTGGACGTGTCTTTATTCAAATCCATAACATGGGCTAAGAAAGCTTCGACATCCGCTTTTTCAATAAACGAATAGCTTTATGATTAGATATGATGTTGATTGATTTTAATGGTTTAGTTGCTTGAATTCGCATAATAAAGTTGGTTAGAATATGAAAACTAACAACCTTACGAAAACAATCAATTTTGGCATGATGAGTAGTTAACCAATCAATCCCTAAAATCACATCAAAAGCAAGTATCTTTAAAGAGATAAGGTCAACAGTAAGGTGATGGTGCCAACTTGAATCAAACAAGATTTATAAATAGTGGATGTGATGAAAGTTTCTCCTAACTGAGTTTCCACAGATAGGTCAAAGTCTAATTTCTCCGAGTCAAGTTTAAACGTTGAGCACATGCAGGAGAGATAAATGAATGGGTAAAGACCGGTAGATCAAGTAAGGTATAAACTTCACAAGAATTTATAAATAGCTTACCCGTGATCACCTCATTTGGGTTCCTCGCATTATGACCAACCACAACAAACGCACTTTCCGGAATCGTTGACTTTGACTTTTTCGGGACGATTTTTGAGTCACCGTCCCTCATTGAACTAGGTTTCATTCATTGCATAATCTCGGCGATATGTCCTTCCTTTCCACAATTATAGCATACCTTGAACTGTTGTCAGGCGTTTGACCGATATGTCCCTCTTTTCCAAGATTTGTAATATATGACCGGTGGTCGTTCTTCTCCCTTAGAACCGATTCACGCCAAGACCTTTGTCGCCTTCACACGGTCGTTGTTAAATCTCTCTCTTTTAAAATCTCTCCCCGACTCGCTTCTTCTATTTTCATGGCCATGATTACCACCAGAGTGGTTACCATTTTTGTCCGTCTGCTTTTTTTCTCCATTTGGTTATCATTATTACATTGATCGCTATCTCCGGTACGATCTTGGTTATGGTCCCTCAGTTGACCTTACTCGTTATCTCGCTTCTAATAATTGAGCCCTCATTTACAACATCCGAATAGAGAGAAAATTTATGAAAAATGAGATATTGTCGTATCTTGGGTTTCAAACCTCAAAAACATCCGCGTCATACGCTCCTCATTCTCCACCAAATGAGGTGCAAACCGGATAACTCGCAAACTTGGCCTCGTCATCGAGACACCGGTCATGTTGTTTTGTTTTAATCGATGAACTCCACTTCCTTCATACGATTTAACACTTTCGTGAAAGTATTTGTCATTAAATAATTTCAAATGTCTCCCAAGACACGCCGAAAAGTGTTTGGATGGGTACGCTTCATGCACTCCCACCAATAGTCCCGCTTCGCCACGGAACATAAAGGTGGCGAATGGAACCTTCTGTTCCTCCGTGCATCCCAAGACATCGAATATCTTGGTAATTTGCTTGACCCATGTTTACGCCATGATCGGATCCGCTTTCCCTTAATTCTCGTGGTCCCAACTCTTTGAATCGCTTGGTGTGACAACCCGTGAATTGCTATCATTTCCTCCTCGTATTTTGAACACGAAGTCTCCTAAATCGATTTTGCATGAACTCGCAAAAAGCTTCTAAACATTCCCTCGCTCATCATCGCTTTCAATGGTGTTGTTCACGGGAGGAACATTGCCAAACTGCAGACGTTCTCCTCGTTGGTGAGTACAAAGCGTCTCCACGGCCTCATTTCCATTGTTAATATTCTCACGACATTCTCAAAACATCGTCATAAAACAAGGGTTAATTAAGGAAATCAATATATCACATAATATCCCTATATCTTGACCAACTAACAAATAAGCTTAGGTAGGACACACTAGCGAAGGATTTATTAAATCTCTCCTCCTAGTTCTATTCCCCGATCTCCGCCAGAGATCATATCCCTAAGCTCGATACTAACCGCGACGCCCCCAAAATAGGTATACATCACCTATTCTCGAAGTTACAATACACGGCATGTAAACAACTACAACTTTATTATTACAACCGTAAAATCGTGAGTTTGAATACAAATATTATCTTCTAGACAATATCTATACTCAAATAAATCTTCATCACATTTATTGATACATTATTTTACAAAATGGTGAGGACTACTAAACAATTCTTTCTAAAACCTTCATTCCATACCCCGACTGCATTTCGCTTATATTCTCGCCTCCCGAGAATAAAAATGGAACAAAAAAGGAAAAGGGTGAGCTCAACTAACCCAAGAAAGAATATTATGACTAAGATAATATACAACAAATTATCGTTAGTCTTCAACAGGAAAAATCTAATAGAATACAATAGACAACAAATTTTAAATCAATATTTAATGAAATAATAATTCATTAGAAGAGTTAAGCGAGAGAATGCAAACTACTATCTTCTATGTATGAATTTAAAAGTTCATCGCTCATCTTTTATCCCCGTAACATCAATCAATATACATCCGAATCAAATATTCATCTTTGCACTACAGCCAAAGATATTCATCGATTGGTCATGTTCATCTAAACACTGCTCATTTTGCACTACTACCAAAGATATTCTTCAGAAATCATTCATCTTTGCACCACTCTGTGCCAAAGATATTCAATAATATCATCATTTAAGACTGAGGATGATGAAAAATATTTTTAAAGAAACGAATCCAGTGAAACAAAATGACAAGGATTAAGGATTAAGGATTCGTACTTTGTTTTATCCATGTTCAAAAATACCTCAAAAATGATCATAGTGATGTAAAATTCAAGAATGATCAAAACATGGATACAATCAAAGCTAGTATCCAGAATAGATATTTTGGACAAAAGGAAGAAATTTTATTTTTCGGTGAATAATGCCGTATACGTGAATAGTGTCTTATACGTGAATAGTACCGTATACGTGAATAGTAACTCCGACACCAAAAGATAGAAATTCTACAAAAAACATCTTCACGCTTCATGAATAGTACTCGTGAATAGTAACTCGTGAATAGTAACTCGTAAATAGTAACCCCGACATGAAAAAATTCCAAATTTGATAAAAAGTTCCAACCAATATTTCAGCATAATGATATTGAAGAAATAATATCATTTGAGAAGAAAATAACATCCCTTACCTCGAAAGATTAAGATTTCTAATTTGGAATACTAAATATAGTCTTTGAAGGAACTTGCACCGCCTAACAATACTCAAAGTATACTCAAAATACTCACAAGAATACGCTCAATAATATAGAGAGAGAAAACTTCAGTTTACGGTGTGATTTTCAATTCTAACCCAAGACCCTATTTATAGGAAAACGCTAGAACACTCAAAGCAGTAAAATTTAATATAATATTAATATATATATTAAGATTTCTCGCCCACCTTTCTAGATCTGATCTCAGCTCATTATGCACATGTTGTAGCCCACAAAACAAACAAAAAAACGTTTTTATTATTTAAAATATTTTAAACTTCCAAAAATCAATTATTTTGAGCTTGAACTTCAATAATTCATATTAAATAGCCCTTCTATCAGAAAATTCGAATCTCGCGTGTTTTTATAGGAAATTCAATTCTCTACAACTTTGCGTAAGAAAGTTTTCTAAATTCCAAGCAGAAATTGGACCAAATCCACAAACGGACGATTTTCTGTGCTATAATCAAATTTCGACCAATAAATGGGGTCCACCGACATGTTTAACATGTTTTAAATATTTATTGCAACAAAAAATACTCTTCCTCCTCGTATACTCATATATCCCACATTCATTATAAAATATCACCGCATTAATATATTATTAAAATAATATATTTAAATGAATTATTTTATTAGAAAAAGATAAAATATTAATTTTAACAATTGTCACATTAAAAATTTTCTCCATCTATATCCACATAAAATCAATATTTTTCTCATCATATAAATCAATAATTAATTATTCACAAATAATATTACGTAATCACAAGATCGACAACCGTGCCGCTCCTCAGAAAAGGGGCTTTCCAATAAGGATCTCTCCTTACTTGGCGCCGCAATTAGGTGACCAAACCTCTCCTTAGATGTAACTTTCTAGACATTGCCAATAATGTTATCTAATAATATTATTCAGGATAATATGAATTATTGCTTCGATAATGAAAAATACCGTGTAATGACAATTATGAAACAACAAAGAATATAAAATATCAACGCAACAATTATTAACTCAATAAAATATCGAACAAGAATTATCGTAACCATTATTGAGTAAAGGTCTTCACGTAAGAATCAATAATTGGTGCAATACGCAGTGCTAATCGTGTTTTAAACCAAGAAGTATTTTAACAAGATAATTGTGAATAACTACGCTGTATTATTTTTAAACCACTTATATTTGTCATTTTCTTCATCCAATCGCTTTCGTTATGGGCCCACACATGGTCGCTAGTGCTGTTGCATTTAATATTCCCGACAAAGATTGAATATTCCACAACCACACGAATACTCCCCGACAACAATGAATATTTTATAATCACTTGCTTATTTTGAAGTATTTGCGTATTTTACCCCTAACTATCCACATTAATCACATCAACCCTTACTATTTCAAAATAATAAATAGAGAAAATTAAATTTCATTAATAATAAGTTGGGGTCTTACATGATAACCCTGACCTGAAGGACCGGGTCGTTCGGGGGAAGGTCTCGACCTTTCCGGAGAAGGAGCTGGTTGTTCAGGAGGGGTAGGATCCGCATATACAGTTTTAGAAGAAGGAGATTTATTGGGGATAGGTTCTCGAGGGGATGAGGTAGAAGCAGAACTCGGATGGTCACAAAAGCGCTTCCTTTTCTCGGATAAAGATTGGAACCACTTCCGTCTGATCACCTTCTTTGACAATCTGTATTTTCTACAGGGGGGCACGAAGGGGGATGATCAAGACTAAGGCACCCTAAGTTCTTCGGCAGTCGACGGGGTTATCTTGGTTTTTTATTTTTTGGTCCGGAGGACACTTCTTCGATCCGGACGATCGAGCAAACCTCCTCGTCGGGGGATGTGTTGGGTGATCGGCTCGCTTTTGGGATGGCTTCGGAAGGGGTAAGAAGAGGTGTTGACTGGCTTTTCTAGTGGCCCTCCTCTTACGACGAGGATGGAGGATCTCTTCCTGATGTAAACCTCATCGACCTCTGGTTCTTTTGTTCGGAATTAAATCGGGTGTGTATTTCCGGTCAATTGGCTAAACACGAGTAAGCTTCGTGGCAGATTCTTCTCAAATTTTCAAGACTTCTCGGATAAGAAATCTTCAAACTCCTTTATTTTAAGGAGCTCAGTTTGATCAAAGATATTGCATGAAACAAACAGTCCTATGTTAGATTCCACATCATAAAAGTATTTTTTAAATTTGTATATATGAAATAGACCTAGGTACTTACATTTATGGTCATATAACCATGCTCGCTTGAGAGGAGTCCATATTTCCACTCCTCCTTAGGGAAATTGTCGAAAAGTTCCATCATTTCAACTTCCCGTTCTTGTAAATGTCTCCAAGTCGGTGAGAGAGATCTTCTCGTCAACCGCCAGATTCGATTAAAGAAAGAAGAAATTTGGGACCTTTGACGTAGAACCACTTCTCATGCCATCCCCCATCGCTCGAAGGAGTGTTCACCCGTGAACGCCTCGAGCTTTTCTCCCGACTTCGGAGAGTGTTTGCTAAGGGTCTTGAACCCCTTCTCTCTGGATTGGACTATTTTGTATACGGTGAAGAAGAAGTCGAGGAGGTTCAACGCCCAACTCATTACGTAAGGCCACGAAGACCAAAATGTGAATGTAAGAGTTTGGTACCAATTGGTGAACCCCACGCCCGGGAACCCCAATATAGTCACTATAAAAATATGCAGGGGAAACGAACCCCTTCTCGAAAGCAAGGTCACGGGGACGGCCAGTCAACCTTCAGTCGTCAGTACATCATCTTCATGGGATCGGGAACCCTGATCGCATGGGTATCCGGAATGTGGTACCGAGATCGAATCTTTTTTAATTCAGCCTCAGTCACGATAGAGGGAGTATTGATGTAAGACCCCAACTTATTATTAATGAAATTTAATTTTCTCTATTTATTATTTTGAAATAGTAAGGGTTGATGTGATTAATGTGGATAGTTAGGGGTAAAATACGCAAATACTTCAAAATAAGCAAGTGGTTATAAAATATTCATTGTTGTCGGGGAATATTCGTTTGGTCGTGGAATATTTCAGATCGCGGGGAATATTAAATACGACGACGGCCATGCAACCATGTGTGTGGGCCCCATAACGGAAAGCGATTGGATGAAGAAAACGACAAATATAAGTGGTTTAAAAATAACTCACAGTAGTTGTTATCAAGTTAATATCGTTAAAATACCCGGTTGGTTAAAACACAAGAAGATTACTTGCAGTATTGCACCAATTATTGATTCTTACGTAAGAAAACACTACTCAATAATGGTTACAGTAATTTATCGCTCAAGATTTTATTGAATTAATAATTGTTGCGTTGATATTTTATATTGCTGTTGTTTCAATAATTGTCATTACATGGTATTTTTCATTATCGAAGCAATAATTCATATTATCTGAATAATATTATTAGATAACATTATTGGCAATGTCTAGAAAGTTCTGCATCTAAGGAGAGGTTTGGTCACCTAATCATGCGCCAAGAAGTGAGAGAGATCTTTATCGAAAGCCCTCTCTCTCCAGGAGCGGCACTGGTCACAAGATTGTGATTTCGTAATATTATTTGTGAATAATTAATTATTGATTTATATGATGAGGAAAATATTGATTTTATGTGGATATAGATGGAGAAAATTTTTAATGTGACAATTGTTAAAAATTAATATTTTATCTTTTCTCGATAAAATAATTCATTTAAATATATTATTTTAATAATATATTAACGGTGATATTTTTTTATAATGAATGTGGGATATATGAGTATACAAGGAGGAAGAGTATTTTTGTTGCAATAAATGTTTAAAACATGTTAAACATGTCGGTGGACCCCATTTATCGATCGAAATTTGATTATACTGTAAAATCGTCTGCTTTGTAGATTTTGGTCAATTTCATTTGAATTTGGAAAAACTTTTTTTGAAAAGTTGTAGAGAATTGAATTTCCTATAAAAACACGCGAGATTTGAATTTTCTCGATAGAAGGGCTATTTATTATGAATTATTGAAGTTCCAAAGTTCAAATAATTGATTTTTGGAAGTTTAAAATATTTTAAATAATAAAAACGTTTTTTGTTTGTTTTGTGGGCTACAACATGTGCATAATGAGCTGAGATCAGATATAGGAAGGTGGGGTAGAAATATTAATATATATATTAATATTATATTAAATTTTTTCGCTTTTGGTGTTCTAAAGATTTTCCTATAAATAGGTGCTTAGGTTAGAATTGAAAATCACACCGTAAATCAAGTTTTTCTCTCTATATTATCGGCGTATTCTTGTGAGTATTTTGAGTATACTTTGAGTATTGTTAGACGGTGCAAGTTCCTTCAAAGACTATACCCTGTATTCCAAATTTGTAAGTCTTAATCTTTCGAGGTAATGGATGTTATTTTCTTCTCAAATGATATTATTTCTTTAATATCATTATCTTTCAAATATTGGTTGGAACTTTTTATCAAATTTGGAATTTTTTTTCATGCTGGGGTTACTATTCATGAGTTACTATTCACGAGTTACTATTCATGAGTTATTATTCACGAGTTACTATTCACGAAGTACTATTCGTAAGCGTGAAGATGTTTTTTTTATGGAATTTCTATCTTTTGGTGTCTGAGTTACTATTCACGATACTAAGACTATTCACGATACGATACTTATTCACGATATACTAAGACTATTCACCGAAAAATAAAATTTCTTCCTTTTGTCCAAAATATCTATTCGGATACTAGCTTTGATTGTATCCATGTTTTGATCATTCTTGAATTTTACACCACTATGATCATTTTTGAGGTATTTTTGAACATGGATAAAACAAAGTACTAATCCTTAATCCTTAATCCTTGTCATTTTGTTTCTTTCGATTCGCTTTCTTTAAAAATATTTTCATCATCCTCGGTCTTAAATGATGATATTATTGAATATCTTTGGCCCGTAGTGCAAAGATGAATGATTTTCAAGAATATCTTTCAGAAGTAGTGCAAAATGAGCAGTGTTTAGATGAACATGATTAATCGATGAATATCTTTGGCTCAGGCAAAAAAGATGAATATTTGATTCCGGATGTATATTGATTAATGTTACTGTGGATAAAAGATAGATGATGAACTTTTAAATTCATACATGTAAGATAGTAGTTTGCATTCTCTACTTAACTCTTCTAATGAATTATTATTTCCACTGCATGTAATATTGATTTAAAATTTGTTGTCTATTGTATTCTATTAGATTTTTCCTCGTTGAAGACTAACGGTAATTTGTTGTATATTATCTTAGTCATAATATTCTTTTATCGGGCTAGTTGAGCTCACCCTTTTCCTTTTTGTTCCATTTTTCTTCTCGTGAGGCGAGAATATAACGAAGATTTAGCCTGGGGGTATGGAATGAAGGTTTTAGAAAGAATTGTTTAGTAGTCCTCACCATTTTTGTAAAATAATGTATCAATAAATGTGATGAGGATTTATTTGAGTATAGATATTGTCTGTAAGATAATATTTGTATTCAAACTCACAGCTTTACTGGTTGTAATAATAAAGTTGTAGTTGTTTCGTATCATGTATTGACAACTCAGAATAGGTGATGTATACCTATTTTGGGGGCGTCACAATTGACATGCGAGAAGCGATCCGTGCTCCTGTAGTATTCTGGAGGGTTTTGGGGGTTTTGGAGGGGATTCGCTTGTTTTCGACCCCTTGGGATTCATGGTTGAGGTTCCTTCACGAGGGTTAGGGTTGGTGAGTACGACGGTGATCGGTGTTACCAGTATGGGTGAACCTTGTTCAGAGTCTTGGGAAGCCATTTTTGACGGTTTGTAAAGGAAGAAAGAAAGTTCGAGAGGAGCAGAAAATTCAAAAAGCGCGTCAATTTCAAATGGGCAAGTAAATCGTCAAATTTGGTAAAGTTATCTTTTATTCGATTTTGCCATCTTGTTCAAGGCCTGCACATTAAATGTTAGTAATGATTTAGAATTTGAATGGGAAGCGTCGGTTAAAGGTCCAGATATTTAATATGTGGCTTTTCCGATTTGGACCTCCGTTCTCCTCTCATTTCATCTCGTGAACAGTAACTGGGTACACTTCAATTATTTCTTACTATGGACCTTTAGTAAAATATCATGGACCATTTATAGTTTTCTATTAAACATTCTGTTCAACAAAAAACTAGGGGGCAATGTTGGGTCATGATATTTCCTCTCTTTGGGCCGGGTAAATTGGGCTTACTCATTTAATTAATCCATTGGGCCTTTATTATTGAGCTGTGAAAGTCATTGAGCCCAGTCACCATATTATTTCTATTTTAACCTATAAGACCGGGTCGGTTCAGTGGATCGACCCCTTAGATATTTTAATATCTATTACTTTGACTTGTAATGATGAAAAAGCATGACGGTTGACTAGAGCACCTGCCATGCATTAATGTGGATGAGATCATAACCGGCCGGCGGTAGAAACAGTGTCCAAAAGTAGTAGATAGACTACATGCAGTCGGTAGAACCCATCAGATCAGGGGGGTGTGTCAGGTGGTAGTGGGTGGCACAGTAATTCAGGCAAAGAGAGTATGACCTAGCAAGGAAGTCTTCACAAAGAGGTACGTTCTCATACACATTATCATTCATAATCACATACACACACCCGAGAATTATTATCTCTCAATACACTAGACATTACATCCTCCATTGTTAACCTTGTGAACACGTATACTGACTCTCACGCCTGAGCTATCCCCCGACGGAACCGCCGTCAAACTTGTGGTGTTTATTGTGTTTACTGTGCAGGATCAGGGCGTCTTACGTGATTGGGATGTGGCAGAAGATCTTGGCGTTAACAATATATGTACATAAATAAATAATAGTGTTGTTATTTTGTTGTAATGATAATATTTACTCAATTAAACAAATCAAGCTATAGGTGTTGAATTGTGATAAATTAAACTGTACAGTAAAGTGTATCCTTTAGAGACGAATAGAATATAGTAAGGACTTAATTATTTTGAAACAATATATAGTAATAGTACTAGTCTAGCTAGAACAAATGTACTTTGAACTTGAGTTACTATTTTCACCAACACATATAAGTACGTGTATATGATAATATGAATATGAGATTATGAGTGTCTTACATTTTATTTTATTTTATTTTATATTTTTGCTCTGCTGGGTCTAGGGGAGACTCACTCCACGAGCATTGCCTTTTATATTCTTCAAATTCTAATTTGTCATGGTATGGATATGAGTCATATGACCATATATGCAGGCTAGCTGTGTCTGTGTGACCTTATTTTGCCCAACAAATATATAAATAAATAAATAAATATATATATATATATATAGGGAGCCCTTGTGACGCCCCCAAAATAGGTATACATCACCCATTCGAGTTGTCAATACATGGTACGTAAACAACTACAACTTTATTATTACAACAAGAAACTGTGAGTTTAAATACAAATATTATCTTCTGCAGACAATATCTATACTCAAATAAATCCTCATCACATTTATTGATACATTATTTTACAAAATGGTGAGGACTACTAAACAACTCTCTCTAGAACCTTCATTCCATACCCGACTTCGTACTTCGCTATATTCTCGCCTCCCGAGAAAAATGGAACAAAAAGGAAAAGGGTGAGCTCAACTAGCTCGGTAAAGAATATTATGACTAAGATAATATACAACAAATTATCGTTAGTCTTCAACAGGAAAAATCTAATGTAATACAATAGATAACAAATTTTAAATCAATATTCGCAATGAAATAATAATTCATTAGAAGAGTTAAGTAGAGAATGCAAACTACTATCTTCTATGTATGAATTCAAAAGTTCATCGCTCATCTTTTATCCCCTGTAACATCAATCAATATACATCCGAATCAAATATTCATCTTTGCACTACGTGCCAAAGATATTCATCATTGGTCATGTTCATTTAAACACTGCTCATCTTTGCACCACTACGGCCAAAGATATTAATCATTGGTCATGTTCATCTCAACACTGTTCATCTTTGCCACTACAGCCAAAGATATTCTTCAGAAATCATTCATCTTCGTGACTCTGTGCCAAAGATATTCAATAATATCATCATTTAAGACCGAGGATGATGAAAATATTTTTAAAGAAACGAATCCAAAGTGAAACAAAATGACAAGGATTAAGGATTAAGGATTAGATTACTTTGTTTTATTCACGCCCAAAATACCTCAAAATAATCGCGAAGTGGTGTAAAATTCAAGAATGATCAAAACATGGATACAATCAAAGCTAGTATCCGAATAGATATTTTGGACAAAAAGAAGAAATTTTATTTTTCTATGAATAAGGTCAGATATCGTGAATAATGCCAGACACGTGAATAGTAACTCTCGACACCAAAAGATAGAAATTCCACAAAAACATCTTCACGCTTCATGAATAGTACTCGTGAATAAGAACTCGTGAATAAGAACTCATGAATAGTAATCGTGAATAAGAACTCATGAATAGTAATTCATGAATAGTAACCCGACATGAAAAAGTTCCAAATTTGATTAAAAGTTTCAAACAATATTTCAAAGATAATGATATTGAAGAAATAATATCATTTGAAAAGAAAATAACATCCCTTACCTCGAAAGATCGAGATTTAAATTTGAAACAGGATATAGGCTATGACTTGAATTTGCACCGTATAGCAATACTCAAACTATACTCAAAATACTCACAAGAATACGCCGATAATATTGACAGAGAAAACTTCAGGTTTACGGTGTGATTTTCAATTCTAACCCAAGACCCTATTTATAGAAATCTTAGAACACCAAAGCGAGATAATTTAATAAATTAATATTATAATTTTTCTACATCCTCCCACGCATCAAACATCTGAATTCAGCAACATGACATGTGTTAAAGATGCCCACCAAACACAAAAAACATTTTGTGAATATAAATATTTAAAACTTCCAAAAATCAATTATTTTGAGCTTGAACTTCAATAATTCATAATAAATAGCCCTTTCATCAGAAAATTTGAATCTTGCGAAGTTTTATAGGAAATTCAATTCTCTACAACTTTGCGAGAAGAAAATTTTTCCAAATTTCAAATAGAAATTGACCGAAATCCACAAACCAGGCGATTTTACATTTATAATCAAATTCGAATAATAAATGAGGTCCACCGACATGTTTAACATGTTTTAAATATTTATTGCAACAAAAATACTCTTCCTCCTCGTATACTCATATATCCCACATTCGTTGTGTAAAAATATCACCATTATTATATTATTAAAATATAATAATATATTTAAATGAATTATTTTATCGGAAAAAGATAAAATTTCAATTTTCAACAATTGTCACATTAAAATTTTTCTCCATCTATATCTACATAAAATCAATATTTTCCTCATCATATGAACCAATAATTAATTATTCACAAATAATATTACAAAATCACAATATTAACTGTGGTGATTCCAGGAAAGAGGGGCTTTCAATAAGAATTTCTTCTTCTTGGCGCCAAGCAATTAGGTGACCAAACCTCTCCTGTATGTAACTTTCTAGACATTGCCAATAATGTTATCTAATAATATTATTCAGATAATATGAATTATCGCTTCGATAATGAAAAAATCTTGTGTAATGACAATTATTGAAACAACAAAGAATATAAAATATCAACGCAAAGAATTATTAACTCAATAAAATAAAAAATCGAACAAGAATTATCGTAACCATTATTGAGTAGTGCCTTCAATAATTGGTGCAATACAGGTGTGCAACAACGCCGTACATCGTGTTTTAACCAACCGGTATTCCAATAGTGTTAAGCAGTAACAACTACGTAGTTATTTAAAAATAACTTATATTTGTCGTTTTCTTCATCCAATCGCTTTCTAGTTATGGGGCCCACACATGGTCGCTAGTGGTCGCATTTAATATTCTCGACAAAAGCATTTAATATTCCACGACCAAAACGAATATTCCCAAACAACAATGAATATTTTATAACCACTGCTTATTTTGGAATATTTCATGTATTTAACCCTTAACTATCCACATTAATCAAATCAACCCTTACTATTTCAAAATAATAAATAGAGATAATTAAATTTCATTAATAATAAGTTGGGGTCTTACTAAATTTCTTCCATAGCAATCGGTTCTTTATGGGTGCTTATCTTGACACCCCTTTTTGGACCAGATTGATAAATTTATTGGAAGGCTGAGATTGAAACATAAATATACCAAGCCGTAACAACTTATACCGGCTTTTATTTTAATATGAGGACCCCACCATAGTCAACATGTTGTCAGTTTGTTTAACTAAAACGAATTTTTAATATTAAATATCTGACAGAATGCGACATTATAAATGTATAAAAAAAATAAAATATAAAAAATCCAAACCGGCACAACCTCTTCCGGCTTAAAAAAAAAAAAATCCAAACCGGGACAAGCTTTTACGGCTTGTAAAAAAAATAAAAAAATAAAAAAAAAATAAAAAAAATATCAACCGGAACAAACTCTTACGACTTGTAAAGAAAAAAAAAAAATCTAAACCGGCACAACCTCTTACGGCTTGTATAAAAATCAAATAGTGGCACAAATGCTTTATTTGCTATTTTTATAACAATATTTGTTATTTTATAAAAATAAATATTTTTATAATAACAAATAAAGAATATAAAATATTTTATAAAAACAAATATTAGTTTATCAATTAAAACTAAAAAATAAAAAGCAGTGGTTTGAACACCAAACAATTTCATACGGAATGGCGATTACATAAATCTTAGTTTATCATTACTCTACTCCCTACATGACTTACCAAATTGTCTCTTCTTCGTTGTGGTGATAAAAACCGCAGTAACAAATGACTTGATTTAAAGAAGAAATGGACGACTTCGGACTTCAAATCTGATGTCGAGGCTTTGAAAGCTTGGATTTTGATTCGGAAGAAAGGCTTCTTTGGTCGGATTATATGAAGCCGGATGACGGATGGCTTCAGATCACCATTTATGTGTCGCGGAGGAGAAAGACGATGAAATTCGGACGCACGAGAGAGGGGTGGAGGAGACATATTAGGAGCCGGATTATCGTCGGATGAATTGGTCATGGATTCGGCCAATGTGGTGGTTCGAAATTGTGATGGGCGGAGGAGAAAGCCGAAGAACTTTGGATCAAGAAGGGTGGTCTCGATTGTTTGTTTTTCCGTGAAGACCGTGGAATTGCTAATCATTTCAATGAGCTTAAGAAGAACTTAAGTGTCATTGTTTGTTTCTTTGAAAGATCGGATCATCTGGAATATCTCATTAACCGGGATCGGCAATCTATAATATTCATATCATCGACAAGATATCATTCACGATAACCGTGGCCGAAAATCACCATGGTTATGAAGTTGAGTGAATGGAATAAACTCTAAACAATCATCAATCTTTTGGTCTCAAACTTCACAAAATGTAGCGTGCTTTCATTAGAAGACGATTGCTCCCAAATCCATTAAAAATCTCATGACTTTCCTCTACAGGACCAATATTTTATAAAAACAAATATTTTTATAATAACAAATAAAGAATATAAAATATTTTTATAAAATAGCAAATAAAGAATTATAAAAATATTTGTTATTTTATAATAGGATATAAAATAGGATATAAAAATATTTTTATAATTCTTTATATAACAAATATATTAATTTCTTCCCACTTTAATTTAAAATATTAATTTTTTATGATATTTTATATCCTATTTTATATAACAATAGCATATATTTGTTATATAAAGAATTAACAAATATTTTATAATTCTTTATTTGCTATTTTTATAAAAATATTTTATATTCTTTATTTGTTATTATAAAAATATTTGTTTTTATAAAATATTTGTTTTATAAAATATTTTATATTCTTTATTTGTTATTATAAAATATTTGTTTTTATAAAATAACAAATATTGTTATAAAAAAATAGCAAATAAAGAACTTGTCTTTATTATTTGATTTTTATATGTCGTAAGAGAGTTTGTCTTAGGTTTAGATTTTTTTTTTTTTTTTTTTTTTTTATGTAGTAAGAGTTTGTTCCTTTATGGTTTTTTTTTTTACAAGTCGTAAGAGCTTGCCCTGTTTTGATTTTTTTTTTTTTTTATTTATACAATGTCGCATGTTTGCATTTATCGTATTATTTAATATTAAAAATTCGTTTTAGTTAAACAAATTGACAACACGTTGATTTACAATGGCCCTCATATTAAAATAAAATCTAAGAATTACAAGTTATTACGAAGATATATTATGTTTCAATCTCAAATTTTCAATAAGTTTATCAACTATTCAAAAAAGGGGTCAGATAAAGCACTCATATGCATCCTATTACATGAAAAAGGCCCCATATATATATATATATATATATATATATATATATAGCTGTAAATATATAATATGCCTTACCTTGCCTTGCCTATATAGGTAGGTGGGATGAGATGATGTGATTCGATGGAATAAGGCTTTGGGACCATGTGATAAGTCTTCAAGTTATAGTATTATTGACACTACAATATACATTTCACATGCATGGTTAACACCAAATCCAGTAGGCAAATACCCACCAGACTCATGACAGGCACACCGTGTTTTTAGTTTATTGGATAGGATGGTGGTTGAATTTTCATAAACAATGGATCGGGAAATTAATTATACACGTTCGCTCTCTCTTTTGATCCCGCCCAATGCCCATCGGTGATCGGTTCTAAATGATTTTAAAAAGTTTTAATAATCTTACCTTTTAAAACAGAAGGAGTATTTGTTTTTATGGTGCATGCTATGAATGATCTGATGAAATATATATATAATTAATAATATTTATTCATATAATTAATAATTTAAGACTTATGTAAACTTTGCCAATATATACTTCCTCCGTTTCATAGTTATAGGCTGATTTCTTTTGACACATAGTTTAAAAAAATCATTTTAAATGACAATTTTTACATAATTTTCCACATATACCCTTGTTGCCATAATCCTTTTTCCTTATCGTTTGAAATTATTCGGCCCTCCTTGGATCACGTGTTGTTAAGTCGTGGTTGGATCCTAATCACTTGGGTCATTTTTATTATCCGGACTTAGTCATTATATTGGCCCATTATACAAATTATCACTTAACCCAACTTTGACCGAAGAATCATTATGCCAAATGACGTTTGACTATTATTATACGCCACTTTCTTTGCATGGCATTAATGAGGATGGGACTCGGATGGCCGTGATGTGCAAACGATATGAGAGGGGTGAAGGTAGATTTCTTTTACTTTCTTGAAGTGGATGGGAAGTGGGGGAAAAAGGTGTCGGGAAGGTGGTGGGTGTGAAGAACCGGATAGTGGAGTATCGTGCACGGGCTAAGATCACATAAGAGGGTAAAGTAACACACACATTTTCAAGAAGAATTCTAATTCTATCTCTCTCGGACACTAGATAATATTTTCTCTCCATTGTTGACCTTGTGATCGCTCAGATCTTTGGCTCACGCCGGAGCTATCCTTGACGGTCGGTAGCCAAGCTTTTAGTGTTGACTTGTCGAAATGCGGGGATATTGGGACGCGTCTTGGTGATTGGGACGTGGAGAAAGATCTTGGCGTTAACATTGGCCCTAGAAGGAGGGTGAGAGTTCTAGTGTCACGAATATTTTTCAATCCTGTTGTGTTTATTCTACGTCGATATTCATGGTTAAGAGTAGAACACCTACACCTAAAGAGGCGGTAGAGGGTCGCCGGTGAATCGACACCCCAGAAGTGTCGAGTTAAGGATCGTTTAGGGCCGTGATAAGTGTGCATGCAACACCACAGCGTCTAAACGATCCCCTGAAGATTTTCGGTTGAAGAAGATGGGTAAGGCTAAGCGTGGGTTAGTCTACCCCGCCGATAAAAAGCGTTCGCCGCGGTCGAGAAGCGAGTAGAAGGCACCGCTAGAACTCGATCTGAGAGAGGACCAAGATGAAAAGACTTCACGACTAGTTAAGATGGTCGATGAGGCGGATAAAGCTATGGAAGTACTTGTGAAACAAAAACAAGATATAAGCAGAAGCGAGATGGCGAATGATGAGTTGAGAGATGAAGAACTCGGTTATAATCGGTCAGAAAGCAAGGACACCGAAGTGGAAAAGAAACTCGTTCATTCGGGGACGAGAGTCTCGAGGCCAAAATCGAGAAAAGAAGAAGATCCGAAGCCCTACTCCTCAAAGATCGGGGAGGTACATCACCCCGTCGATTCTAAGGAGCAGGGTCTGGAGAAAACGAAGAGGTCGATCCAGGATCGTATTCTGAAACCACCAAGAGAGCCCTTGTTGTTGACATTCTCGCCCCGGTGCACGAGCACAAAAGACGAAGCATATCTAGAGATTGTACTCCAGAGAGTCTCGAGGATACACCAGCACTTGTAGACACTAGTCACCAGAAGAAGACCTTACAGAGTTGAAGGTTCTATTGTAAGAAACAGAATTCTACTCATAGGAGAAAGGAGTCATCGGAAAAGGAAGCATCATCTCAACGAAGGTGTAGATTATTTGGTTAAAGAGTTAAAAGAACTTGGAACCAAACTGGCTTGAAATACGAAAGACGAAGGACACTTCGGAAAGAAAGAATCCCTTTTTGCGGAGATTCTCGGAGAAAAAGTCAACCCTACCAAGAAGTTGCC
The DNA here is from genome assembly GCA_020205615.1 of Panax quinquefolius. NCBI lineage: Eukaryota > Viridiplantae > Streptophyta > Magnoliopsida > Apiales > Araliaceae > Panax > Panax quinquefolius. The sequence goes on from JAINUW010000231.1 coordinate 128,714, forward strand.
CGTATTGAGAGTTATGATGGATCGGGGATCCTTATGACCCTGATCGAGCGTTCGACCGTGATGGATTATTATGACTTTAGCGATCTTTGCTAAGTGTCATACTTTTGTCACAACACTTAGAAAGGATGCGGCGGTGGATGGGGACTTTGCCCTCAGATTCTATTTCATCTTGGGCGGGATATATGCGATAAATTTCATGCTCGCTTTGGGAGCAACAAAAGAAGGGAAAATCAGCTGGTTCATCGCTCAGGTTCGACGAGTTTTTGAATGAGTCTTTGGGCGATATGTGAAGAGATTTCGTGAAGCGATGAGGCGGTGTGATGACTTGAATGATCTACAATGGTTGGATTTGTTTGAATGGGTTAGATTTGGTTAAATCAGAGAAGTTAGTGAAGAAGTTGATGTTTCATCACCCGAAGAGTCTCGCTGAGGCCTTTGACAAAGCTGAAGGTTACATCGTGGTGGAGGAAGCCATGGACAGCCTCAAACGTCCGCTTGGATCGGCTGTAAGGAGACAGATCGGGATAGAACTGATAAAGATCAGAGAAAGAATGAGGGTAATAAAGACCGCTACGAAGGCGGGTCGAAAAAATTTAACAATTGGAGACAGGGTGGAGGGCGTTCGTCCGCTTAAGCTTAAAGAGTGAATAGAACGTACCTAAAGACTTAATACGTATATGGTTGTTATCTTGGATCAAATTAAGAATCAACCTATTTTGAACCACCTCGAGATAACATTAAGCCCGAAAAGGGAATTCGTAAGTATTGTGATTATCATCAAGCTTGGTCGATACAAACGATTGTGTTAGTTTGAAGGACTTTATTGAAAGGAAGGTAGTCTGGTGAGCTTTAATTGAGATGTGGTCGCAGAACCAATCAACAAAGCAGATGAGAGGCCTGTTCTCAGTAGCTCAACCAGTTCAAATGAAGTGTTACCCGCTCCCGACGAGCGACTGCAAGGCACGTGATAGAATGTCATCACTTTGGGGTACTTACAGTAAACTCGTTGGAAAAAAGCGGCTGGCTCTTGGATTTGGATACGTAGCGATGGCGAGTACCCTCCGAAGATCGATAGACCTTATCCGAGTTCGGTAATCTCTTTACTAATGAAGATTACCTTCGGAAATTATCGAACCGCCACGAGGATCATTGGTGTTATTCGCACAAGTGGGTTGAGAGATATAAACGGATGATGGTGGATAATGGGTCTTCGTAGATATTCGTATGCCCGTGCTTATCGGAGAATGCACTAGATGGGCGAAAGATGGAGTTGGGACAGAAGCTCCTTTATATGGTTTTAGTAATGACCCGGTTAAGGTGGTTGGAACTATTGAATCGCCGGTCATCTTCTGAACGGCCCCCAACAGCTCGCTTTAATTGCTTTGCAAGTTGTGACCTCTATTCCTCATTTCAAAATCAAATTTCCTACTACCATGGGGTCATGAGGTGAAAGGGATTTGGATCTCGGCGAAGATGTTATAGAAATCTTGTGATCACTTGAGAGTGGGAATATCGAAGCGAAGCAGACGGTATGGCGATAGAGATCGAACCTTTCACGAGAGAGTTTCAGAACCCCTGGTCATGCCAAACAAGAAAGCGGATGAGATAGAGAGCTCATCCAAAGGCAAAGCGAACAAAGCGGTGAAAGTAGGTTTAGAGTCTGCGGAACCTCTCCGGACGAACCTCGTGGAGCTCTTGCAAAGCTATGTTGATATTTTCGACTGGGAGCCTCAGGATATGCCGGGGGTAAGCAGGGATATCGCTGAGCATCGGCTAGAGGTAGACCCGTCGAAGAAGCCAGTCCGACAGAAGAGGAGGATTTTCGACTGAGCGTCGGTGAATAATTGATGACGAGATCAGAAAGCTGTTGGCGCAGATTTCATCTTTGAAATTGACTACCCGCGATGGATGGCGAATGTGGTCTTTGGTACAAAAGAAAAATGGTAAATGCGAGTCGCATCGACTACCGATTTAAATAAGGCTTATATCGAAGGATTTCTACCTCTACCCCACATTGACCAACTAATCGATGCCACTTGGGTATGCTTTATTAAGTTTCATGGACGCATTCTCCGGTTATCATCAAATTTCCATGTGTAAAGAAGATATCTAGAAGGCGGCGTTCATTACGCATCGTTCGGTATATCTTATAAGAAAATGACCTTGACCTCATTTAATGCCAAGAGCCACATATCGAGAGGATGATGAACCATGTTTTCGAGATATCAATTTGGGTAGGAATGTGGAGGTGTACGTGAGGCGACATGATTGTCAAAAAGTATCTTTGGTACATAAACATCTGGATGATTTAGAAGAATGTTTTGAGACAATTAAATCGGCCTGATTTGAGATT